>JAECUM010046768.1:0-37060 GCA_016617855.1 Megalonaias nervosa | reverse complement strand
AGTGTGAATACTAATGTCCGTTCAATGTGTAGAGTATAGCATTATTATTCACAATATGTACAGAACCATAGTTAAAAGGAATTTTTAAAAATACTTTAATGCTGTCCGTGTAAAGATTTTACCTTCTAAAGCTGCTCTAAGTATATATATATATATATATATATATATATATATATATATATATATATATATATATATATATATATATATAGTTACGAATATGTAATTAAATTACTTGTGTGTTAATTTTTAAAATCTTTTTTTTTTATTTTATTTTTTTGTTTCATTACATTTTATTGTAATGATAATTTTCATTGGATTTGAATCTCTTTTTCGGAAAATTGACTTGACCCGATTAGATTATAACGATTTCTTCAGCACTATTTTTAGCTCACCCTGGTTCATAGATCTTGTAAACACTAAGCGGAAATGATTGGCTATTACCAAGGCCATTTTCGACCCAGGTCGTTAGCTGAGTTGTAAGCAGCCTTTCTTTTTTAATTTATTTCCAGTGTGAGAATTTGATTCTTAGATAGGGCTAATCTGAGAGAATGCTAAATGGCATTTTTTTTATTGCGCTGTTCAAATTAGCGGTCACGTCGCCTGTCACGTGAGTTACTATGTAATCTAAAATCGAGGCTTAAAACAGCCAATTGGTAGTAGATTAGTCCAGTCGTATTTTAAACCTTGAGGGCTCAAGAGGTTTTTATTGTTGTTGCCAGCTTGTTCTGAAGTTCGTCTATGTTTTGGAATTTAATAATTCATATTCTCTAGAAAACAAAACAAGTGCTTCATATTTATAAAAAGTTCTGGGACAAAAACATTCAGTGGAAATTTATTCTGGAATTCTAAACGGAAACATTATAAACTGTGATTCAACTAGGATCTGTTGCCATAAGTACAACGACCTCATCTGACGGCATCGCCTCCATATTGGAATTTCATCGAGATTCGAACCTGGATTCAATTAGAACTGTTTGGTGATAGGACTTATATTTTTCGATCCAAGGATTAAAGTTTGGATTATATTCACAAACCGTAAGTCCTATTTCCAATTTTTACATTGTTTTCTAAGGAAATGAATTATTTTGTTAAAATATACAAAGCTTGTTGGCTTCACTCTTTTCTTTTGTTACTTTTGTACGAACCTACACGTAACAATATATATATATATATATATATATATATATATATATATATATATATATATATATATATATATATATATATAATCTATGTATAGGAATTTATTTTAGTCATGAGTTTATGCTTTCTTCTTTGCTTTGTTTTTTGGTGTTTTTTTTTTAAATATAGATCCGGTGGGGGTTAGTTACACTCGAATAACCTTGCAAATCAATTCGTGAGATCCATAGTTCGAGTTTACAAGATTTAATGCAATCATAAACTTTGGATGTGGCTTAGATTTACTTCTCAACAGTTGGCAAGAGTGTATCCAGCAAAAAGAAAAGCAAACGTTTCCGGCTTGGAAGCTAGAATGTCAGGACTATGACCTGGAATGAATGATAACCTGCAAGCGACAGCGGTTGTCCGGAAGACAGCGCTAACTGACCGAGAGGTGCATAAGTTGAACATCGACATCGCAGCTCACCAGCGAACAAACATGACTATAGCTGATACAGGCTCAATAAGTGAAGCCAACTCTATCTTCTGCTGGCACGGAAAGAGCTCTGATGAACACCGTGAACATTGAGCGGGTTTTACAGTCAGCAACGATGATGTAGAAGATCGAGACACCGTTAGCAATATCTGAGCGCATCATCCCACACTGCATGTCATTTTTTGTACGCTTTCTTATAGTCATCAGCGCCTGTGCTACAAAAAGCATACCTCGAAGACCAAGACCATTTCTGTGACGCTTTACTTGACATCCACGAGTACTTAACACAGGACGAGAACTTTTTCCTTCTCGGCGACCTAAATTCAAGAGTCATAGCAGATCACAGATCATAACCACCATGTCTCGGATAACACGGTGTCGGCATGATTAACAAGAACGGTCAGAGATTACTTGAATGGTACGCTCAGAAGCAGCTTTGCATCACGAACACATTTATTTAAGGGCAAACATCAGGCCCACGGTGCCATGGCGCCACCCAAGATCTGGTGACTGGCATCAACTCGACCCGATTATTTTCAGGAGATTCAACCTAGCCTGTGTACTTCACGCCATCGTCTATCACTGTGCAGACTGTAACACCGACCACTCACTTGTCAGTAGAATTGTAAGAGTACAGCCCGAAAACTACACGTATCCAGATATGAAGGCTTGCCGCGCATGAACCCATGTAGCATGTGCCTGCAGTTCTCGGAGACCACTGAGTAGGTTATATCAGAAGAAGCCGTAACAGGGAATCTGAAGAAATCTGGAGCGCCCTGAGCTCAGTAATCTATGAGTCAGCTATGACCACAATTTTTAAAACAAAGGTTTCAGGACAAAGATTGGTTCGAGACCCACGCGGACAAAATGGTACCACTGAAAGAGGCAAAGAATGCTGCCTACCTTGAACACAGCCTAATTCCAACACCAGAATCACTCTGGACTTTTAAGTGCAGAAGACAGCTATGCACTGCCCATATCAGTACTGGACCGATCTATGCTAGGAGATACAGACCGCATCAGACACAGGAAACATATGCACAACGTATGACGGGACCAAAAAGGTCCTTGACCCCGCTTTCACCAATGTTGGCCCCTTTGATGGCACTGGATGGCGAGGTTATCGCCAACAGGATCAAGCAGCTGTCTCGTTGGGTGGTATCAACGTTGCTTGAGCTGAACAGAGCCAGATATTCTTTACCAAACGCAAAGGCGTCCAAAAAGGACGTAATTTAAACCTAAGTGATGAACTGTGAAACGTCCAGCTTGCTACTACATCTCTATGACCTCCTGCTATGTTGGAGGGAAAGAGACGTTCCACAGCACATGCGAGATATCAACATAATAGCGCAATACTAAAAAAAAAAAAAAAAAAAGGGCGACGCAGGGACTGCAACAACTGCCACGGCATCTCACTTCTCGGCCTTACAGGGAAGGCTTCCGCTGCATGTGTCGCATCTTTATACAACAATGAAGGACAAGGTCACCAACACTGACATCTTTATCGAACTACAAGACATCAAGGCACTCTTTAAACAGGGACGGCTGCGCTGGATCAGACACGTGTACTAGACTGAAGATCTAGACAAAACGAATCCCGGCGAAACTGCTAATGCCAATTAACTAGCACTACGCTCAATGCTCCGCTCTAAGGATGTCTGAAAGACTGATATTAAATCAAGATCGGCATCGACAAATGGGAGCCACTGGCAAACAGCAGGGACAACTGGTGCATCAAGCTACGATCTGGAGTGAAACATCATGACAACAGTGGCTGGATCAATTACAAAACAAGCGCAAACGCAGAAAGCACTACGCCAACCAGGATCTCTATGCCACAATTATGTCACTTGAGGCATGCACTGTCGTTCCAGGATAGGACTTTGTAGCCACCTAGCAATAAAAACTAAAAAGTCATCACAATAGGCTACTGCATATTCATCGTTTTACGCAGACAGAGGAATGCAACATGATATCATATAATGTGTGTGTGTGTGTGTGTGTGTGTGTGTGTGTGTGTGTGTGTGGTCATATTACATTAAATGTTTTTGTTTTTATTTTTATTGATTGTAAACGTTATCCCTGTGAATTTCAAGGGCTGTCTTGTTTTGTTTTAAATAAGAATAAATGTAAATCAAATAATACAGGGAATAATTTATACTTACTTGTTCTGGCCTCATTAAAAAAGTGTATGTGCTTCGTCAGTCTATATAGCTCGAGTTGAATCAGATTGTTCCTCGTCTTTAAAAAAATGATGTATTGACGAATAAATGCGGGACTGCAACAACAAGCATTGACTGATACGTTTGTTCATCTGTCTCCAGAACATAAGCAATTTTGACATAGATTGGCATGAACAACTCTGTATGATCTACACAGAGGACACAGAAATGTGAAATTTAACTCTTTAAATCTCTGTTGTAAATAAACTTTCAAGAACATTAAAGAGGTTATCTGGATTGATTTTTTCCTATGGCTTCTTTTCTTCTGGTAAAGGTTTGATAAAAGCATTGTTATAATGGGCATATTACGTTAATCTTACTGAGCTACGAAAAGCACTTCCGACAAAATACTGCGTTGTAACGAAAAGATAAATGCAATATCATGGTTACCAGCTTGAATCTGTGGTGTCATCGTACATTATATAGAACGTATTTCAAGGCCTTGAACTACCGTCTGTCCTCGCCTTTAAGTCAAGCCCATTTGCAAATTGCACAGACCCAGATCTGTCGTAGCATAATGTGCAATCTGATTAGGGTCTACGCAGTTTGTTAGGAGTAGTCAGTAAAGCGAACACCATAGACCCTGATCTGCTGCCACATTATACGACGGCAGATCAGGGTATATGTTGCTTGCATTTGGCGTCGACCTATAAGCGATTATAACGGTTATTGTAACCTGCTCTCAGGCAAAATGGCAAACTGATTGTGTATTGCCATGCAGAAGGTGTGTTGACATCATCCGCAACAACAATGTTAATCTGGAGACAACCTTCCTGATACATTTTAGTCGTCTTATCATAAAATCATCTGACCGCTCCGATGGCCTAGGTGGTTAGAGCGTCCGCCTGGCATGCGGGTGGTCGCGGGATCAAACCCCGACCGAGTCATACCAAAGACTTATAAAAATGGTACTAGCAGTTTCCTCGCTTGGCGCTAAGCATTAAGAGGTTAGTGTTAGGACTTGTCTGCCTGGTGTCAGGATAATGTGACTGGGTGGGATACGATGCTAGACATCACTATAAACTGCCATACTGCAGACGTAGCGACATGATTGGAAAAGATTTAAAGCTCCGTTAAAAAATCCACACACGCAGATAGACACACACACACACACACACACACACACACACACACAATATTGAATCTTGTTTGACACGACTCTTTTCATTCCCTATATACTTCATAACGTTGTTAATTGACACGACTATAATAACTAGTCCAGCAGGGAAATAACACCTGATGCAAATGTATACAATGAAATTGGTATTACCGTCCGCACTTGCTTATTAGAGGACTCCAACTGCATTCTGCATAGACTCATATCTGCCTTCGTATAACCGAGATCTGGTTCTGTGCAGTTTGTTAGAAGTGATCAGTTGAGCAAACATCATAGACCCTGATCTGCAGACGCATTATCCTACGGCAGATCAGGATCTTTGTCTTTTGCACTTTGACTCGGCTTATAAGAGAGTACAGGCGGTAATTTAAAAAGTCACCATAGGCAAAGGTTCCATAGGTGATACATATCTTGAGCAAGTGAAGCGCTCACATTAGTAACTGGAAATGGTGTCTGCAAGAGCAACATGCAACAAACTGTTCACTGTGCTTTGAGTTGTTCAGAAATTGCAAATGTTGGTGTAATTTAATGAAATTATGACACTAATAAAGTACCTGGAATATAATTATCTTTGTTTCAATTATATCATCTATATCACTTACGTTACTGTGTAACACAAGCCCGTTCATTTTTACTTGTGTCAATTTAAGTTATTTGAAATTTATTACAGGATGGAGGTTTGGAGCTTTCCTGTGTAAAGCAGTGCCCTACACCCAGTCCGTTGTGCAGTGTGCATCCGTAAACACATTGGCTGCAATAGCTATCGACAGGTAGGGAAACTCATTCTTTTATGTGATATATATATATATATATATATATATATATATATATATATATATATATATATATATATATATATATATATATATATATATATATTGAACATTGACGACAAGGTTACAAAGCAAGAACCGACATTCAATCTGCATTCTCATTCAGAATGTACAAGCTGACTTCTGTCCAATTTTGTGTTTCATAAAATTTACTATTTTCCAGATGCCTTGATTCATTTCTTTACGTGCGAATAACTTACTCGTTTGTTCAACTTCCACCTGACACTTTATAGAAATAATAATTGTACTTCGTACTGAAATAAATATCATGGACGGTACTATGATAATTTGTTGTGTATCATGGACGGTACTATGATAATTTGTTGTGTATCAAGGATAACGTTATCGTTTTATGGTTTGATTCCTGATATCGCAGTATGACAACAAATTAATATAATAATATTGTGTGACGCCAATGAAATATAAAATAAAAAATTCAATTTTATCTCATTGTATGAATCATTATTGCCATGCAAGTTAGTAAAATACAAATATTTACGAAAATTTAAGAACAAATGCAAACTGCATTCATTACTATACCATATTCAGTTAGCAGTTTTATTTTTTATTTTTAGTAAAACATTCTTATTTTACTGTAATACACAGGGCCGTAGAGAGCGATCACGGGCCCTGGGGTTAGAGACACCCGGGTCTCTCCTAGTTTTTGTTCAAACAAAATTTTTCTTTTATAAAATTAAAAGTGTTGTTCGGCCGGGCCTTAGGATATATCCCCGGTTGTCCACCACCCTCCCTCTTGTCGGCCCTGCCAATACAACTGACTGTCGGTAAGCAAAACCCCTTCATAAAATCCATTTGAAAGTGGCTCTGATAGCAGGCACCGTCTGTAGAGTGTGTCAATTTTCCCCGCGAAATGAAAATATGCACGTGATAATTTTTTTGGCTAAGTATTTGCTGACCATTGCACTTGCATTACTGCAAATTATTAAGACAGTGCCGTTATTGGAAACATATGTTGGTCCTACGGTAGTTTACGCTTTAATATGTAGAGTTAACTGAAGACGATGTTCATAGGGCGAAATTAACATACAGCCTAAAAGAAAGTCACTGTCATACTTTCAATAATCTAGGCTACCGACTTACAATACATTCAAAATAGGTCACTATTTTTGGAGCGTAATGCACTTCTTATAGCATAACTGTCAGACATTAATTACGGGTCTTTTCTAGCTAATAAATATTATATAAACTGGTTTATTAAGATGAAATTAAGCTATGTAAGTTTTATCAAGGCACGCCAACGTTTATCTTAATATTTGTTTTCTCTTATGTCATGGTAAATTAAACAGAATGCATAGAGTTCGTCATGAACTAATGCCAAATTATTCCCGAACACAAGTTACAAATAACTCGCATAGGTAATGTTACCTTCATATCAACATTTATGGCTAGAAAATATAAATTTAGAAAATTACATTGGAATATAAAGAGACCATCCTCTGCATAGATATTTCTCACCATTCCAGAATCAATAATATTCTTTATAATACGTATATTTTAATGACTGATTTTCCTTTTCATACCCATTTTGACACATACATCTTTTTAATGTCTGAAACAGTTAACGCATGAAAAGGTTTCTCGATAGATCAAAATTCAAACAGTCTTCTTGAATATGTTCACCATTTCTGATTCAGTTTAATCATAACTATGTGCCTAAAGATTTTTCTGACGATATTTCGTCTAAATATGTATTCTTGAGATTCCCATTGATAATAATTCTTTTAGTTTCGATTTCACCAGTCAGTATTATAATTAAAAAGAATGCACAATAACAGAGGTAGGTGCATTTAAGTCGATACGTAAAAGAGTAGAATTATGAATAAAATGAATGAAAGAAAGAACAAGCGAACGAACAGACGAACAAATACATGAATGTAAGAAAAGGAAGACCAATAGGAGAATTGCGAAATATATTAATTTACACACGAATGAGAACAAACAAGATAATGAGGCACCATAACATTTCGCAAATGGACGTTATCATTGTACTGAAGCCAGGAATGGAAATACATGATGCAAATTACGACAATGAACGGATGTTGCTATTGAATGATTTTTTATTGACTGTTGTATTAGACCTTTTCTATTATTGACTGTATTATTAGACCTTTTCTATTATAGACTGTTTTGTTAGACCATTTCTATTATTGACGGTTTTATGGACCTTTTCTGTTATTGACTGTTTTATTAGACCTTTCTATTATTGACGGTTTTATTAGACCTTTTCAGTTATTGACTGTTTTATTAGACCTTTTTTACTGACTGTTTTATCTGACCTTTCTGTTATTGACTGTTTTATTGCACTTTTCTATTATTGACGGTTTTAGTAGACCTTTTCAATTATTGACTATTGTATTAGACCTTTTCTATTATTGACTGTATTATTAGACCTTTTCTATTATAGATTGTTTTGTTAGACCATTTCTATTATTGACGGTTTTATTTGACCTTTTCTGTTATTGACTGTTTTATTAGACCTTTCTATTATTGACGGTTTTATTAGACCTTTTCTGTTATTGACTGTTTTATTAGACGCAATCATAAAACAAGTATCTTTTTAGCAAATAAATTACTAAGCCATAGTTCAGCGCAAGCATCACACAGGTGTACACTGTTGGACATACTGTACTAATTGTATGGGAAAATGGGAACTAGTCCGGAAATGGTGAAGATAAAATAGAGTATATATGGGTTTGGCTGACCAGGATTCTTTGATAATGAAAGATAGATTTTAGCAAAAAGAATCTTTTGAGAGCTTATCTGAAACAAATAGAGGCATTATTTTATTGATGGTATCTCAGTCATGTAACAGACTTGAGTTAGTCAGCACCCGACTATTTGGTGCGGAATTGAAAGCTCGTTTCAAACACACGTTGATCCAGAAAATGCCGTGGTTCATTTGGTTTTCTCTTCACAGAAGCTGTCATCCAGGATGCACCTATACTAATAAATATGGGTTTGATCATGAGCACTCAGAAATTATAAAGTTATTTTATTTCTAATGTCATGGTGGTTGCATGGTTTTACTATGGGAGCTGAATTAGTTCCTTGAGTCCTGTTTCTCTGAAGGCAACATAGCGGTACAAGCCAGGTATTGTGGGTAAATGACATCAAAATCTATTTATAGTAACAAGTTGAATTTTTAACCTGCTCTATTGCGTTTTGTAGTGGCCCGTTAAGAAGATAAATTACATGTGGAAATTACAGTGGAAATCATACACTGGCTAAATGTAGAGGAAGTTATTGAAAGAGGTGGCAAGCACCCATCCTGGAATGTACATCTTTGGAACTTTAGCAATCAATTACAATTAAAAGTATACTGAAACATAACTGTTCAAAGGAAGCGTCCGATGTAAGAAATACGACTATCTAAACAATTGCGGAAGAAAACATTGATGCTATCAGAGCTTTCGTTTTTACACATTTTCAGGCTGTTTTGACATTTTTTTTTACACTACCTGTTATAACGTTAAAGACAATTATTATTTGCCTTAATGAAATTATATGCATCTTTATTTCTGTGGGATTTATCAAAAGTGTAAAGATCAAATGCAACTGTGCACAATGTGTTGTAATTTTATTTAGAACGTTATTAAATGTAGATTCATTACTACGCCATAATTTCTGATTTGATTTGTCAATTTTCATTGCAGGTATTTGGCCATTTGCTACACAAGGCATAAAATGAGTTCCATATTTGCTTCTAGAACAACTATCATAATCATTTGGGTGTTTGCATCAGCCATAATGCTTCCACAGGCAATATACTATGAACGTTTCATGCACCCAGTTTACATTGACGTCCCAATGTGCAACCAGCTTTGGCCAGACATTCAGCCACAGAGGTTCTATTTTCTCTTTGCTCTTTTTGTCGTCTGCTATGCGGTACCACTTGCTTTCATTATGCTGTGCTACCTCCTCATTGCTCACAGAATCTGCAAACGTAACGCACCGGGGGTTCAGGCGGGAAATGGACAAGTTATTATCCACAGATCAAAAGTCAAAGTTCTTAAAATGCTTGGTATAATTGTATGTTTGTTTGCATTCTCGTGGTTACCGTTGTATGGAGTATACATTAAAATATACTTTGGAAGTCTGCCAAGCGAAAGTGAGAACCTCTTCATATTTGAGGTGGTCCTCCCAGTGGCACAATGGCTTGGTGCTTCAAACAGTGGAGTTAATCCAATTATATATTGCTTCTTCAGTAAAAAATACAGACGAGGGTTCAAAAACATTTTGTATTGTCGAATGCATAAGTTTAATTTTCGAAGACATAGCAGAACTACGTATTCACTCACCACACGATACTTGAATACAGAAAATTCCAGCGGGGAAACAAAACATGCGGATCAAAAATTAGAACAGAACAACCGGGTCTCAAGTAACAAGTATATGGTGGTTGCTTTCTGCAATGGAAAAATGACAGTGTCATTCAGAAGAGAAAATGCAGACAAAGATGATTCAAGTTTTTAGAACCCGTCCTTGCTAGAATTCTGGCATTTTCTTAAAGACCTGTTGTATATATGTCTGTGCACAAGTTTAAAGAGATTTAATGTTACAATGCACCAATTTACATTTTGTTGGTGTTGATCAGAGGACTTGTTTAAAATAAGTGAATTGGTCATAATAAAACTTTGAATTCGGTTTCATCGACCCCTCGCTTGTTGACTACTGTGATATATGTTTAATCATTAAGATTTTGCAAGAAATAAAAATTCCGAATTCCAAACTGATGTAGAGGTTTCTATAAGAAACAAAGTAGCACGCTGAAATGGATACTAGCAGGCTAAATTGGAAAATAAGTCGGGATGCCGGTGGGGTGGGAGTCGGGGTAATTGCCCCTCACGAGGTCCAGAGTGTGGGTGGGTAGGGGAAGGCCTCCTTAAGGATGCAATGGCGGGGTCCTATGAACCCAATTTAAACTGCAATGATTGTGAACGATACTGACAATTCATGGCATGTAATTATATTCTTAATCAAACAGTCGTAATCAAACTCGAATTCATGAACATCAAAATTAGATTCCAGAATTGAAGGCAAAAACTATAGCCTTGGCTGAAATTTTAACCTTCTAGTTATTTTTATCCACTTGTGTCCCATTTTCTGTGTTAATCACGCCTACTCTTGGATCAGCTCTGTGCTTTTATTTGTTGTATTTGGGTCACACTATAAGCAAACTGTTTGACATGCCGATCGTTTGTGTATTTGAAAGTGACCGCTGGTCTATCTTATTTTATCTCTCTTTCAATATGCAACCCCAATCCCCGCCGATCGTATTGCTTAATGTATAGAGCTGTCATGGGGGGGGGGGGGGGTTGTTACCTAAGCCATTTCTCAAGTCGGTCTTCACTCTTGGTGTCATGCCATTATACAGTTCTTCCTTGTCAGTACCTAGCAAAGTAGTCCATATCAAGAAGTTTTATTTGGCTGTGGCTTTTGTTGTGAAAATATTCATTAATAATTGGGAAAGAATCGTTCCTTGTCTTGTAATGCATTTTACTGTGGTCGTGCAAGCCATGTGTAAATGCAGGTGTAAAGTCAGAGATATTATCACAAACTATGATTATACGGAAACGAAACCTTCACCCGATAGGATTTAATCAGCTGTTAAATCTAAGTATGCTAGACAAGTATTGGCAAGTCTTGGTGTGCTTAATTAATCAGTAATAGCATGTTGACCCCATCAAAACCGAGTATTGGTATGAGTTCAGTTTGAACAACTGTATGTATTTAATATATTGGAAAATTAATCTTGGTCTTACCACTGCTGGAACATGACTGCCACTCGTGATCGTGATCGACTGGGCCCGAAAGTTAGACATAAGATTCTGCTGAAAGGTAAACAAATGTCCACTGTAATGTCTTGCCTATACCGTTTATTATTACAGACCGGAACATAATTTTCAATTAAAATGTACATTTCATGTTGCGACAGACTCATATTTGACATAAAATCATGTAAATTGTCATGCATTCTGATTACTTGCTAATGTTCCGCGAAATGTTACTGTAGATAGTTTGTCTTCTTCTTCTTACTGTTATTGCTCTCTCTCTCTCTCTCTGTGCAGTTGTCCTAGATGTAAATTTAGTAAATTATGGTTAAAAATCATTTTGTGCTAGGTAACGATGTAACTCCTAACGACTGTCTAGAAGAACTTCATTCTACAACATGCAACTTTAGAGATTATTCTTGTGGAGTACTTTTCCAGTACCGACAGACAACCTATTACTGATAAATATCTCTTTGAATATAAAACAAAAAATATGAATAAACATTGTTTATGTCATTATTATCCTGGTCGCATCATTAGACTTTGAAAAGATCGTTTTCGTTTTGGCATTTTCGTTTTGTTCCAATTCAGATGCCATAATCACAGAATATGCCCCTTTTACATATATGACAAAATCAATAGAGTGAAAATTGTCTATCGGCTTATCGTTTTATATATTGTTTATTTGGGCAAGATAATGAAAAGCTTATTTAATTTCCTGAGATTTATAGAAACACGAAAGAAGTCAAAGTTGCTGTCACATACATGAACATATATTTAGGTCTTTATAATTTTGACCCCAAAAAATTCAAATGAAAAATTTTGATTCACAGTAAAGTAACATTCGATATTTTGTCTATGCCTTCAGGAATATTTATCACGTGACTTTTGTTTGTCAAATTGCAGTTTCTTAACTCTTAATTCTATATAAATTTCTCTATTTTAAATGCAAAGGATGTTAAAACATGCATCGTATTTATAAGAAAGTCCTGTTAATTAACAATATAAATCAATAATCGTTTATGCTCCATATTTCACACTAACGTTACTTCTGAATCAGCTTTTGAAGGATGGAAGAAACTTGCATGATGTCTTACAGGCAATTTAAGTATTTAAAACTTCTCAACATGACGTCTATATTTTGAACTTCTTCTTTATTTGATGCCAAACCTGAAAATGAAATAAAAATGGGAATACTTGGTTGCATTGTACTTTCTTTATTATTTCATTATTTACGTCTCTGTTTGGGGCACTGGGTGGCCAATAACTGCCATCTCACCTTGTCCGGGCTGGGTCGAGTCTCGGGCTCAGCTAAAGTAGGTATGTCAGAAAGCTTGCCACTAGTTTCCGGTGGGTAAAACTTTCTCGCAAGACATAGGTGGGATCCTCTACACTAAACAAAATGGTTTAATTAACTTCAAGTGGGACACTGTGGTTGTCAGGAATGTAATTAGTCGATATAATTTTCTTGAAACATTACAACTCCTTAGCACTCGTAATGGTTCACTAATATATCAACGGCTCTTATTAAAGCTATCATTTTTAAAACAAGAGTTTCTATGGTATGCACATTTGGAACACCTCTTGGCTTTCTAACAAAATCCGGCATGGAAATGCTTCAGTGGATTGATACATCGGAAAAGAGAGAACTAGCCTACAATGGCGGGGACCTCATTCACACGCTGAAGTACGTTTATGCAAAATAGAATCGTATATATATATATATATATATATATATATATATATATATATATATATATATATATATATATATATATATATGAGACATTTGTGTTAATTTTTATCATTATCTGTAAATGAAATGTATGTCGAACTAGCGTGTTTTATAACCGGGTTTCACTGTCAACTGAAGATTTTGTAACGGTTTATTCACCAAGAAATGTTGCTTATATAATTTAAATTCAATGATCTTTTCGTTTGAAATAATAAAACGTTCCCTCAAATCAGTTTGTTGCCTTTTATTATTGCCATCAAATTAAGGAAGTATGCTGTAATCATTACCGACAAGTAATCTTCTTGAAAAGTTGAGTGGACCGGGGCATAAATTGTACAGATAAGTAAACTTATTGTAACGTTAAGTGGTCCATGGTTTATGAACAGGTGAGTGGTCCAGGGTATAACTGTAAAGATTCCATGAATTACACATCTTGAAAAGTTGTGTGGTCCATGGCATAAAATATACCAATTATTACACTTCTTGAAAAGTAGAGTGGTCCAGGTTATAAACTGTACCAATTATTACACTGCTTGAAAAGTTGAGTGGTCCAGGGTATAAAATGTACCGATTACTACACTTCTCGAAAGGTTGAGTGGTCCATGGTTTAAAATGTACCTGTAGTTCTCCACCAATTTTAGTTGCAATATTAATTAAAGAAAAGGAACAGCTCACTGTTAAAGACGGATATGTATATTTGCGATCGACAGGGGAAGCAACGTCATCTTAAGACAACTCTATAGTGTCAGAGAATCATACAGATACTAAGCTAATATTTTCATTTCAATTATATAAATAGTACACCCTTTAAAAGTCGACTTTTTAAAAGCATCGTATTTTTAGAAGCACAATTAATTTGAATGGAAAAGGCAGTCAACCGAATTTTTTTTAAAAAAACTGATTCACTCTAGTATTAATTACATTGTACTTACAGGACTTATGCAATGATGAAGCAGCAAAACAAATTGCCTTATTGTAAGCATGTGAACTAAAACTTTTCATATCTTCTTAGTAAATAATATTTCAAGGACTTTAAAGAGGCTATCTGAGCCAAATCGGTATGTGGTACAAGTGTTCATTTCATAAAAATGGAAACAGGGAACAAAATTCTATTAAAAGCATTGTTATAATGGGCATATTTCGAAGGGGAAAAAAAAAACTCAAGTAGAAAATCGTAATTGTTTCTAATACTCTACCTGTATTATTGACCAAAATGTTGTGAGAGTCAGCTATTAACATTTCTATAAATATGCTAAACCATTTATCACTTTTTAGAGACTTACATAGAAGACTGGTAAGGTAAAATCACCTGTAACAGCCGGAAATTTGCATGCTCAAAATCATAAATTTCTGGAAACATTATTAAAATAATTTTGCAATGCTGATTTTTTTCCCGGATAAAAACCCATCTCGACTTCAACTGTTAGCTTACATGCTATAAAATAATTCTATTGAAAAAAACTCCGAAGGCCAGATCAATCTTTGATACTATTTGTTGAAGCTCAGAAGGCTAGATCACTTCTATTAATTTCTAATAGAAGTGTCCAACAGTGGTATTTTTAGAAGCAGAATTCCGTGAGAGTCCTCCGGAAGAATTTTGTTGAAAATTCGAATGCTAAACAAAGTGATATTGTTAGAAAGTTTTGCTTATGATCGATATATTTCTTGACCCTTTGCATATTATTACAGATAATACATACTTGTAGATAAAGTATCCTTCATAACTTTCATTATTCGAAAGGCCAGTTTTGAAATAATATTATGTGCGGTCATTAAGACAAGGAATATTCGGCATGCCCGACGTTCGTGCATAGTGAGATATAATCTATATGATTTCATGTCATTTTGTTTTCATTCAAAACTAAAAAAATATCCGATTGAATATGTGACAGTAATGACAGATGATGATAGCAATATCCCATTGAATATATGACAGTAATGACAGATGATGATAGCAATATCCCACTGAATATATGACAGTAATGACAGATGATGATAACAAGGACATAAGTAAATTTTGAATTTTTTATTAAGTCCTTTTCCTATTGTCTCCTCCATTTTCGATGTGGAACTTTGGGAGACTGACTTCCGAAATAAAAAAAAAACAACCCGAAAGGTGGTTTGGATATAAATTAAATAAAACAAAATATATTTTCAAGGATATCATCATGCCTAACAAAATTTTGGATTATGGATTAGATATGATTTAATTAAATCTCCAGTGTGGCTTGACAGAATTATGGTGGTAATAGTCTTGGCTTTATCTAAGTTCTCTTTAATTCATTTTTATCAGTTTCGGGAGATTTATACAACATATTTGTCACATATATTTTCATCATTTAATAGCTAAAACATCCAGGGGCGGATCCAATAAAAAAGTGAGAAACAACCGGAACGTTCCTTAGATGAAATTTTCCTTACAGTCAGATAGTTAAACTTATGCATGAGCTTCAGATTGCTTGGTTGTCCTTGCCTCTACTGAGCTTTCCGTCCCGCTGACCCCTCACCTATTTCTTTAGCCCCCCCAATGAAATTTATGGATCTCCCTACGCCAAATCCTTTCTATCTACAAAGTTTTCAAATAATAATTGCATATAGACCCCTGCAACGCTGTAAGTGTGGCTGAAAGTTTTGCGAAATATCAAAGTTCATTCTGTATAAATGATAAAGGAGTGTTCTATGTATGCCAGGTTGCAATTAAATTGTAGCGGAAAGATATAAAACTCCCCTATCCTTGTCATTAGAATTTAGCAAAGAGAAGAAGTGACGAAAGGTTGTTTTCCCTTCTTTTTTTCACCCATTGCATCTGAAACAATAAAGGTATTGCATGAAGAAAAATGTTAGCGGCAAGGACAACATATAGACATTCAATTGCCTAAATAATTGAACATTGCCAAAGCGAAATAGTACCATATTGAAATGAACAGTGGAGTTTTATATCAAAGAAGAGCCGACTAGAAGACAAGTTGACTGAATAACAATGCGACGCATAATACTTTTCAGTGTTTTCATCTGTAATGAAGAAGCTGAAAACTGCAGCACAAACAAGTGCAAGAGACCACCTTCCTGTCACACCTTGCTTTCAATATGCAATTATCTATTATGACTATGGTTGTAAACTAACAGAAAAGAGCAAAATCCAACAAGTTCTGTGAAATTCAAGAAATAATTTATTTCCCAAGAATACAAAGTGAAACTTCAAAAAGAACTAAATCCGAATTAGGCCTTAAAACTTTATCACAAGTCCAAATATATGAAGTTCCAATTGAATTTCAGTAGTATCCCAAATAAATTCCAATACTGAATGTACTGAACCTGTTGATATACACGTAGTTGTCTCGAAAGCGCTAATGTGCCAATTTCCTGGAATGTAGTGACGTGTGAACAGTCTTTTCATATATCAAAAAAATATATCCAAAATGTCTTTGTCTGAATTCACTATAATTCCAAATTAATGTTTTAGTCCAGGAATATTATTGAGCACTTTTATAATGTCAATGAATAATAATTTGAATAAATGAATAGATCCAATCAAATTAAAAACCGAAAAGATCAATAAGACTGATTCGCTTAAGATGTTAAGGCAAGAATGAATAATTATTCAAGTAAATAACATTGATATAGAAAGCTAAGACACAATTATAGAGCCAGGATGTAAGTCAGACTCCGCTAAAAATATTCAAAGTTGTCGACAAGTTTAGGAATTTAAAAGTGGATAACTGATGTCCTTAACTCAGATTAAAATAAACATGTTTATCGCTTTAAATAATAATCTCAATATTTGATCTATACTCTTAGAGAAATATTAGTTACTGTATGTATTACGTTGTTTATTAACTAAATGTCACTGGTCAGATACACCATTTACTTGATTGTTGACTACGGTCAGTTAAAAATACAGTTATACATAACATCTAAAGTCTGAAAAAAGCCGTCAAACAATACAAATTAAATTTACATAACACTGTCCCAACTCATTATGTCATACACCTTGTGCACTTTTTGGTGTAGAGGCTGTTTTCCTGATAGCTATTGGAGATGAGTTGTGGTAAATCCAATTACTGGTGATATAACATGAAATTTGATACTATTCTTGTTAGTAAGGATTTACTGTATTGCACATTTTGATGTTTTTTCCACCAAGCCTCAGAGTTTTAGATGGTATCTTAATTGCTTTTGATAGTAAGCAAGTACGATCAGGTCTCGTACAGAATTGGATATCTTGGAAGTGGAAGAGGAACACATGTTTTCAATCATCTTTTTGTAACACATGTAGAGGCACTAGAATAGTTTCATTATGTGTGCATACATCAGTATGTTATTTTGCAATGTTATATTCTTTGGACATAAAGAAATGCATAAGTCTCATTCCAAAAGAAATATTCGGAAGTTCTCGTTGGAGAACACGAATTCATCACCAACGTAAAGATTCTAAATTAAAATTTTATGTCAAAATATCTAAAGGCAAACTCTTTGTCGGTATATCTTAGAACTGTAACCAGTAGGAACATGTCGTTACACGGAACCTTTACTTATCACTGAGCCAATTCATAATAATCAAGAGCATGGCTTGTTATGTACATATGTGCAGACTAGACACATTTTTACCATGAGTTAATTTCTAGGCATTTAACGCATTTAATTTGTGTAATTGCAGAGAAACCGTTAAGTCTGAAATTTTTTTAAAGATACGTTAAAAATCCTCCACACACACACACACACACACACACACACACACACACACACACACACAATAAATATATATTTGCCCTGTATTAACTATTTCAGTTAATACATGTTATGTCCACATTTTCAACGATCATTCACCAGTTTCATTTCGGCAAGTATAGGAATATACGAGAAGGAGGATGAATTGATGAAAACGACTGAAAATAGGATTTTTGACCATCAGATTTTGTCTCTCATTTTAGAACTAATGGTCACTATCGAAAAATCTCTCTTGTCCAAACATTTTTTTCTCATTTCCCTTTTAATTGCGTATATCTACAAACATTTATTGTTCTAACAAATAATGTTAGTGTGAAAGATCGGTATCAAGACATACAAATAACACGTTGGAGAGACAAATGGGCATACAAAATAACAAGTAAAAGATAGAAAAGAGTTGTGCAAATGACAAGTAGAAGAAGAAAAGAGGCATTCACATGAAAAGTTGAAGAGGACATTATGCATACATATACATCTACATGAGGAAATAAAGCATGCAGATAACAAGCAGAAGAGGGCCATATGTATGTACATGACAAGTAGAAGTGGGAAATAGTCATACAAATAACAAGTAGAAGAAGGAGATAGGGATGAAAACACAAGGAGAACAGGGAGACAGGCATATAAATAACAAGTATAAGTGTAAAATAGGCATACCAATAAGAAGCAGAAGAAGGAAACAGAGATACAAGTAACACATAGACCGGTGAAAGAAGGATACAAATAACAAATAGACGTGGAAAATGTGTATGCAAATAACAAGTAGAAAAGGGAAATAAACGTGTACATAATAAGTAGAAGAGGGAAATAGGCATGCAAATTACAAGTAGAAGATGGAAATATGCATCCAAATGACACCTAGAAGATGGAAATAGGCATAGAAATGACACCTAGAAGAGGGAAATATGCATAAACAGGACACCTAGAAGAGGGAAATACGCATACAAATGACACCTAGAAGAGAGAGGGAAATACGCATATACAGGACTCTTAGAAGAGGGAAATAGGCATACAAATGACACCTAGAATAGGGAAATATGCATACAAAGTTACATAGAAGAGGAAATATGCATACGAAGTTACATAGAAGAGGAAATTAGGGATGCAAATGACGCGTAGAAGAGAGAAATAGGCAAATGCAGGACACCTAGATGAGGGATATAAGCGTACAAAAGACACCATGAAGAGGGATAAAAGGCATCCAAATGACACCTGGAAGAGGGAATGGGCATGCAAATGACACCTAGAAGAGCGAAATAGGCACACAAACAACAAGTAGGAAGGGAAATGGGCATGTACGTGATAAGCAGAAGAGAGAAACAATATTTTACACCAAAAATTATTACCTGAGGTTTAGCTATTGGAGACGAATGTCTTCTCTATTGTTCTGGTGGGTTAGAAATCGGACGGAACACTCCACTGAAATAATCTGTGCTAATTAAACTTTATCAAAAGTTGTACATAGGCTTTTTCTGCTTTAAGACATAAGATCTCTTAAAAGTTATTAAAGATGCTGAGTTTTGTTTATATTCAACAGTAGCAAGGTTATCATATGTCGTAGATCACGTAATATAACACAAATAATCTTTGTCTTTCATTATTTAATAACTAACAACATACAACCCACGCCAACGAGACAAATATAAGATAATAACAATCAACTCCCTACCCAACACGATACAATGTTTGTAGACCATTACAAACAGTCGTAGTCATGAATTTGGAAACTTATTAGGTTATGACCTATTCAGCATCAAATCCAAACTCCTACAGTCAGCAATTAACGCTAAACTCTCAGACGTCAGCAATCAAAATTTAGTTCTACCACCTACAAGACAATGTTAGGCCTGATATCCTAGACTGATTTGCGACGTGTAACAAATTTTAACTGGTGACGGTAATGCAGTTTTTAACATTAAGATTCATGTTCACATGTTCGCATGTCGATCTGGTAAGATTTTGAGGCAAATACACCTCGCTAAAGGAATGTGTAAATGATATAACGTTAAGAAAATATCAATATTCCATTAGAATATTGATTATTTAGGTCAACGACCGAAACATGTCATAATAAAATATAGATGATTTCAGTTATGAACTGTGCGATTTAATCGAACAGTAAAGTAATATTAACACTGGCACGTTTTAAGACTTTTATAAAATAAAGACAAACTTTGTTTTAAAAGATTTTTCTTGAAATCACATAAATATACAAATAACTTTGCACAGTGTCAGACAGCTATACATAGTAACTCTTTATAACGTGAAAGTAATGCTAAAGCATGTAATACTAATTTTCTTGATATAAGAATGTGAAGATCAATGTGGATACTCTAATTTATAACTATTTCTATGACGCTAAATAGCCTTACAGTACTGGTGCGCCATAAAACCATAATCAATCAATCAATCAATCTCATCTATATTTTTTCCGGGACAACTATCTTAGATTATATGTTGACACCATCTGAACCTGAACACAAACAAACAAACAAAAATATTATATTAGACATTTGCTTCGTTAAGTCGGAAAATTTTTTTAAATACAAAAATCAAACAATTGTGAGAGCACATTCAACGTGAAAAGAAGAAGATACAATACTCTGAATGAAAATTTGATGAACTGAACAAGCCTCACACACATTCCGCAAGCAAACAAGAAAACATTTCCAAACAGAAAGGTTTATCTTAGTCACGCAGGAAACCAATTCCTTGCAGACATCATTCATATACAAAATAACAATGGATACAAAATATCTTGACAGTGATGGATGTTTTCTCAAAATACGCTTGGGCTAAAACAGTGTAAACAAAAACAAAGGGAATGACATACACAACGCTTTCAGGGATATTTGTAATGAGCGGAAGCCCTCCCTCCCCCCCCCCCAAAAAAAATAAAATAATGTAGTTGGATTTATGGAACGAATCATACAACCGAAAGGTCAAGGAATTATGGGAGAAAGAAAACATCGAATACTTCTCCACTTAAAAAAGTTTCTGTTAAAGAAAGATGTTATAGAACTTCTAAGACAAGATGTACACCAGAAAACGGATGAATATTGTGCCAAACATTATTGAGGGATAAAATGATAGTTTTCACAGATATAGAGGATCTCAAATGAGTAATGATTTAATATTGAATGCATGAAACTAGCTAAATATTGTCCAACTTTTGCGAGCCTTGGCTGGACATTATTAAACGAGTTTCATAAATGTAATATTAAATCATTATCCATTTGAGACTCTTTATCACATAGGTTTTTTTTTATTGTAATGGAAATAGATAGAAAGAAGAAGAAATAATTTCGTTCATTCTGACTCAGATAATATATCTTTCATTTGTTGCACGTAACAGAATAGTCCCAAACTATCGTCGATTTTTTTGGGAGGCAGTTTTATAACCAATAGAATTTAAAAACAGATTTTCTTTTACAAATTAGAATTAAAAGAGTAATTGTCCTTCAGAATGAATGGAAAAATTGACTTCGAAAATATCGTGTATGAAAGTTCCATGTGATGACACATAGCTTATTTCATTGAGGTTAGACAATTAATGTAACAATGTTGATACCTAAGGTATGTCACGTTCAGTACCGGAAGTTGTTCGATATTCATATGAAAGGATTATTACTGGATGAAGAAATTCCATATTTACTGTAATGTATTTGTGACCAGATATACGCATTAGTTGATTTGGAACAGGACACAGTGGGAATTGTATCACAAAAGTGACATTAAATCGTCTGAGCTATTTTACTGCGTAAAGATTCTATCGTTTGATAGGCTTAACGATCTGTCAGTTGAGTCATTTGAGAGACCGGTTTATGCCTACATTCTTCTATGAACAGAGGTGAGTTTATTTGCTTCTAGAAGTTAACATTTAAACCATTCTTTTATATATGGCGAATTCCTTGTTACAGGCTCACCGCCCACCCATCCCCTTATGAATGCTATCAATGGACCAATACCCTTAATTTTATTTTGTTGTTGTTGTTGTTGTTTAGGTTTTAACGCCATTTTTTTTCAGCGCATTATAATACATGGCATAATGAGCCCCAGTGGGGTAAATTCGCTATATTCAGAAAAACGTGCCCTTTTTATCTCAGTTCACCTTGGTCAGTCGATTCGAAAAAGAATCCAGAAAAAGAAAAAGAAAAAGTTCCATAAGGCGGGGTAAAGAAAATTTTCCCAATATAGCAGCCACTCAGTAAAGAGAATACTGCTCCAGAATTTCATGGACATATTTGGATTCATCAGAATCACATAAAGTTATACGTTAACGTGTGGTCATATCAAAAATATTAAACTGCACACACTATGTCAAGTGTACAGACTATGTGATAACGAAAGAGTTATTACCCAATAACACCACTGGCCATAAAGATTGGTCAAAGCATGGATTAACCTATCTGATTATCTGTCAACTGATATGCATGCCTAAATATAAAATAGCCGAGAAAGTTAGGATCTCAAAATATATATCTTATTTTCCAAAATTATATCTTCCTAATATCAGATAAGAAATGCATGAGATGTATTTTCAGATGACCGTAGTGTGTATAATTTGGAAGACTCAAAGCTCTAGAATATTGAGGAAATATTTTACGAAGAGGAGTTAGTTACTAGTATATAACAACAAGATGATATGTCCAAGGTTGTAAACGTACCAAAAGACAATTTGAATGGACCACAGAATATAACCTTGACACTTATATGCACTTGTTTAATAAATATCAAATAAAATTGCAAGACATAGTTAAACTTAAAAACAAATTCAATATATAGGTTAACCACATACAAACGTTAAAGCTGGTTAGAATTATGGAAAGAGAAAGCGATGGCCACATAGACATGTTAATTATATTTGATGGGAACAATTATAATTATTGTGGAATTAAGGATTTGTGAAAAGTGATCTTAAGTAAGTATAACATAAACAATTAAATTTTTTTAAGTGTTGAATTAGCTTTTATTCTGAATTATAATTACTAGAACACAACGAATATACAGTAAAATAGACAACGCCAAAGACATGATGCCTGAAAAGGGTTTGTGTTTGAATTTAAAACTACCTCACCGTCTAAAATGGCCTTCTGTTTTGAATTGTAGTTTTGTAAGTATCACAGAGCCAACAATTGGTTGTACACAGAACCAAAATAACTAACGGACAATAAAACTTGCAAAGCACAAACCGTTAGGTTTTTGTCTCTACATTAAATCAATTCAGAAAACTAAAAGCCTTTACATTATCTACGCCATAAATACATTTTATGAGTATTTGCAGTTACTTGTAAACGTTTTCATGAAGAACGTAGGTCAGCAATGACGATAAAAACAACTAAATCATTTCACCAACATTTCAAATCTGTCTAAAGAAGATTAGAGACGAGAAAGGACAAGACAATTATGTAATCTACCAATTAGGAAATCGTGATAAACTAAGAGACAAATACAGCGGTCCTGTACATATGTGGTGCAATTTAAATTACAAATATCCTAATATATACCACTAATTAATCATTATTCATCTTGATACGATTCTCATTTGCCTATCTAGGCGTCCGTAAACCATATCAAAAGGTATAAATATTACCAAATAATGATAAAAAATACATTTCGTTTAGTAAGTAATTTATAATATATGGATTTGTAATAAAAGGTAAAGAAATGTTAGTCAAACGAATAATCATATTCAGAGATTGTTATCGATTTATGAACCAATCAATAGATCACATTGCTAAAAGTTTTGATGAAGCCGGATAAATAAAAATCGAACCAGGTAGCAAACGCAAACATCTTTAGGAAATATCTGACGTAATATATGTATCAGTACGAATACATAAATTCATTTCAAAGGTTTCATGAAACTAAACCACTATGATTATTAATAATAGTATGAATTACCTTGATAATTTAAATGACTTGCATGTAAATAAAGATACCTTATTGTTGTGTAACATTTTTGAAGATTAGGCAATGTATGCATGAATAATTATAGATTATATCCATCACAGTTTTTATTGCACCTGGAGGTGCCCATTTAATTTGTGCTCACTCCTTCGACCTTTAGCTATGACCAACTATTGGCCATGTGTGTGCCCCCCACCCCCATGGCTTTAACGAAACATTTAAAGGCTTGTATGTGTACGTGAATTTCCCCCACAGATTTTGTGTGATGTTTTTCAGTAAAAAAAAAATCAAAAAGAATTTTGAGATAAAAAATTATTAACATATTTGTTTTTGTTGCAGGGGTTTCTCTGTGACTTTATATATTATCTTTTAGATGGGTTGTACTCCAGAATCCCTGTCTAAGCAGGTCCCCATGTTTCCTTCCATCTGCCAATATAAGTAGATAGTCATATGACATGATATACTTCCCCCATTGACAGTTTGGTATATGGCTGGTTTCCATGACATGGTCCTGTCACTTAGTGATCTTGAACAAAGATCTTCCTAATGTCCTATGTTTGCTATATGTATATGCTATATTGTTGAGTTTGCTATACAGTTTTTTGTGAGGACTGGCATTTGTTCAGTCAAATTCGTATATTGTTGTTTGATATTTTCCCCCAAAAATTTCCATATGTATGTGTTTCTAAATGTATTTGTTTTGATGGATATATATGTATACATCATTGCATGATTCTTTTATCCTTTATATACACAAATCTCTACAATGTCGGGTAATTTTGTAATTTTTAATCTGCTTTTGGATTTAACCTCGAGGTTCATTTCTTAGGGTTCTTGCGAAAAAGGAAAAAATAAACTAGTAAAATAAAAGGCATGTTTCTGTATTGCCAGCATGTAGTATCTCTAGAAACAGCTGCGTCTCTTTTTTGCTTAAAGCGTAATCCAATTATAAAAAGATCTAAATTCAAAGCGGATAAAAATGCGTAGAAAAAGGAAAGAAAGAAAGAGAACGGGAAAAAGATTGGGTATTATTATTTCGATAATAGTAATTCCTAGGCAAAAAGGAAGAAGGATTATTTCTTTTCTCCCCAGGTGTTGGTGTACTGTATGTCCATTTCCATGTTTGCGGTTTTGATTGCCCCCCCCCCCCTCCCCGCGCAAGCCTTCCTACCTTGCTTTGAGCCTAGCATAGCCCCGTGGGATCGACACCTTTTACTTCCCGCAAAACGTTGATCCCTATTTCCGTGTTTCATCTTCTGTACCTATAGTGATATTAGATGTGATAACATTATTGCATACCATCAGTAATTTTGTTAACCAGTGAGGAAGCCTCCACTGCCATTAATATATCTTAAGGATGATATATAAACATACAGCTGAAACATACTACTGATAATTATTTAATATCTGAAATTTCCATTCTTGTGTTTCAGATCAATATTGGATGATCGGATCAGGTCATATAGTGATTAGGGATACCAGTCTGATTAATTTGATTACCAGGCTTACTCAAATACTTTATGCCCTAGAGGTTGGTAATACAGAGCTAAAGGTTTTGATAATCTGTTACGGTTGTAGAAAAATACCATGCCACTTTTCCTCTACAAATTGTTGAGTATTTGACGAATTTTAAAGATGAATATGTATATTGATGCTATAATTTCACACACACACACACACACACACACACACACACACACACACACACACACAACCTACAGTCACTTGTCACTTTTAAGTTTACCATCATTTTATTTTTGCGCACGTTTATTGGGTATAATGCACACTTTCACTAAACAGACACATAGACTTTTGTTTTGGCTACCTATCGAGAAAGTCGTGGCCCGTGTAAAATTTTGGACCCTTCCCCCCAATCTCCTTGACCTGATCCGGCCTTGTATTATACTAAGATAAATGAATTACGTCAGTCGACAATAATTACAAACAGATTGTATTCGGTCATCTCATTTCCAAAGGAAAGTCGTATTCTTTTATTGCAGACATTTCTTTTTTTAACAAATAAATTCTAACACCTACTATAAGTAAATGATATAGTTCTGGGAAGTAGTCGTAGCATAACTTGAATATTGTTTTCAATTACTTTTTGTTGACTTTCATTTACACCTTTATGATGCCTTGGTTGTAAATTATAAAGAGAGTGACATCGGCCATCGACTGGCATTGTAGTTTGTCATGTTTGCTAAGCCCAAGCTATTAAGTCAGGTATAAGATATAATCTACTTGAATTGTGAATATTACCGCGGCCATGTGTTTGATGTCTAAAGATTGCCGCGGGCTAGTGTTAAACTCTTATGCAATGTTACATGACCGGCCGTAGACCGGAATCTTGAATCGGCAAAGGCGATAGATCGCACCATCTAAACAAAGGCTTGTAGTTATCACACCTATGTGTTAAAGCTTAGTCCTAAGAACAAAAGGAAGCCGCATAGTGAGCAGGTTGTGTTCTCATCCGTCCCCACGTTGACAGACAGCGAGAGGGACATTGTTCGCTAAGTTGATTGGATCGGTTCACAGCGAAATCCAATCGGAATTGAGATAGAGGGTGTGATTACAATTCCGAACCGAATGGTACTTCAGACGCGTAATGGAAAATTTAGTACTCGCCTAGAGGGATTGTAGATCAATAGGGTTACTCCGAGAAGAGGCCACTCGCAATTTGGCGACAAAACTTAGAGGTAGATTCTAAGGAAAGACAAAGCTTCGTAAAGGAAGCGTTTTAGGGGACACAGAACTTCGGGTTTCCATTGGGTCCCGAGTCTTCAAGAGTTGGAGACGGAATTGAGGCTGTAGCCGAGACAGTCGAAGTCGACAGAAGAGTAGTTGTGGTAGAGAAAGTGGAGGAGGAGAAGAAGGAGTCTAGAAAAAGTGGAGGAGGAGAAGGAGTCTAGAGAAAGTCTAGGAGTAGGAAGAGGAGAAGGAATTTGGAGAAAAATCGAGGAGGAAGGGGAGAAGGAAGTGGGAGAAATAAGAGAGAAAGGATACACCAGAAGAGTAGAAATACAAAGACAGGTGGAAATCAAGCTCACACTGCTGATCAAGTGATGCAATAGGCTTATTAAAGGGTCGAGCGGAAGGAGTGTAATTGGAAATTGGAGTCATTTTATTATTGAATTGTTATTAAATTGTTATTCATTGAATTTCAACCTCTTTCGTATATTTAACCATCTAACCGTCGGCATTGCTGACTGGGGGCTCGGAGCTTTACATTTTTTGGAGAGGCTGGACTGTAAACAAACCAGCATGCAATGGAACACAGATTTCACTTCCCGATCATCACCAAGACCTTATTACTCACTGTACACTGTCGCCGGAACACACGCAGACAACCACACCATAAGCTCATATTCTAAAGAATAAACAATTGCCTTTAAATCCATACCAAGAATGCTTAAAGCAAATAAACCTAACTCTTGTACCACCACCAAAAGGAGACAGGAAATAATGCTCTAAAAATAGACTGGGACTACATTCGTACTGAACCGGAACTATTAATTGTGGCCTGATTCCACATACTCTGCAGTGACTATGGGAGGTGTACATGCCTCACATCAGTTTCAAGAACAACACAAGCCTGAAACACCTAGATCACACATATATTCATGTATTTAACTATTAAACAATAATAACTCAAGAAGTTACATAATAGCCTTAAATAAAGAAATTTGTCAGTGGCCAAATAACGAAACTGTCCCCTGCCACCATAACGGAGTGCAGGGCAGAGAACATATGAAGCGAAGAGCAAGACTTAAACTTTAATGTAAAATGACAACTTGTTGATGCCCTTTCTGTCCCACGTGTCTGATTCCAACTGCATTTACTGATATTACTCGCTATAACGTATGTAATGTAAACACTTTTCAATCTATATAAAGTAGACCAAGTTTTTATTACAGCTCGAGTTTTCCTTCGGCCATTTGATAATGGAATACATTATTTATTATAACTCGTCACAGCGACTGCAATAACAACTTCAAATGCGCTTTAAATAATCGCGTGACTCATATTCGCAGATATTTTAATGAGGTTGAAAGAAATTTCAAATTCTTCATGCTCGACTTAGGACAAACGGAAGCTCGTTTATTAACAAAGAATATATCAACTCTTTGCAGATGTAGACTAATAGAAAGTACACATTTCTTTCTTTCTTGCGTTTATTACCAAGAATAACACATCGAAATGTTTACACCACTGAAAACATACGGCAATTTCACATTAAATACCTGCCTGTATGATGATTCAACGTTTCCGTATGAAATAAACATGCGCGTTTTCGATTCCTTTCATAAATTTCTTGAAAAAATCAGACAAATCTTTAAGTGCACCTATTGCAAACAAGCACGCTCCTCTACGGGTCACGAATGTCTGTAAAGAGCACTTCCTTTTTGTTACAAATGATTTATCGTCACGTCTGCAAATTCTCTCTCTAAATGTCAGTTCTGTTTACATGTAGTTCTCTTTTTCTTCCTTTCATTTCTGGGCTTCATTGTTTCTTCAATATTTCCCCAATGTCCTACTGTTATGTATATGTAATTTAATTATTTGTTTGATAGATTTAATTTTTTTATTATTCCATTACATGCTATTGTAATATAACTTTGTTTACTGGATTTGACATTGTCCAGAAATTCAGTTCAGTTCTATTTGACCTGACTTTTTATTTTACTGATAAACAACCAATAATAGAAACACTGTATCCAGTTTCTGACCTTGATTCAGAACCAGTGACAGTTGTAGTAAACAACTTTTTTATATTTATTTTTTTAATTCTTTTTTTATAGTAAGAATTGTTAAGTTGAGTCAAGGCCATACTTGGAGTACGTGATAGGAAACATGTATTTATTATTACAAACTTCTAGAAGGTTGCCCTTCATCCGGGAATCTGTTTTGCGTCTTAAATTAGTGTATAACTGTTGTCTTGATAGAAGATGGTTCAGTCGGGCTACAAACATATGCTGTGACCAGTTTGAACTGAATTTTTATTTTATTGAATTTCAAGTGATTATTTTCCCTGGAAATATAAAAGTGCTCCTACGAAATCTTGGACAAAGACATTCATTGAAATTTATTCGGAATTCAAAACTGGAATACTATTTTATGTGATTCAACAAGGAACTGTTGACACATCTATACTTTGAAGGTTACGACAGACGTCATCGCCCTCCATTTTGAATTTCATCGGGACTCGAACTCAGATTCATTTAGGACTTTTCACTAATAGGACTTTTTTTTAATTCTTGGATTAATTTTGGATTTGATTCGTAAAACCGTAAGTTCTTTTCTCATTTTTACCTTGTTTTTCTAGGGAAATAAATTATTTGTTAAATTTTACAAAAGCTTGTTGTCTTCACTCTTTTCTTGTTACTTTTTGTAAGAGCCTAAACACGTAACACCTACACATTTTAATTAACAGTTTCACATTTTATTTTCTTTCTTTTCTTTATCCTGACCTATTACCAACTCCTTCGTTGTTCATCCTCGTTCTTTCTATAGCTTAGGTAAATGCTGAAGTTTCACTAAGAGACTCTTCATTTTGACTAATCAACAATTTTCATTTGTATTCATTAAACCTCATCATCATCTGCCATATATTCATCTATATTTACAATTTATTTATTGTCAACAGGAGAAGACCATTATAAGCCATTCGCTTTCGTTATAACCCTTAACCGTCTTTATTGTAGATCGTGTAGTATCTAACTACAAATGTATGAAATAAAATATATTTAAACAAAGGAAGTCTTTCTAGAGTTTATGTTTAATAAGTGTTTTCTTTTTATATCCGATATTTCATATCTACTTTTTTTAAATTAATATTTGAAAATTTTAACTAACATGTATAATTTTTCAATCTATTGACCAAAGATTCTGAAATAAAGAAATGTCTTTGTACCCAATACACAATGTAATTCTAGTATTGATCGTATACATCGATATAAGTCACAAACTGATCGTATACATTCATATAATTCCCAAAATATTCGTACACTTGCATCAAATTCCCACACTGATTGTATTCATCCATATAAATCCCAAACTGATCTTATACATCCATGTAATTCCTAAACTGACCTTACACATAAATCTAATTCCCAAACTGATCGTATACGCTTAGGGGTCATGTTCTAATGACCTAAGTTATTACCACAATCGCTAATTTTGTCAAACAATCGGCTGAAGTCTTATATCTTCGTGTTTGAGAGTATGGCTGAAGAGCATCAATGTGTGTCGAACGATTTGATTCACTTTCAAATTTCTAAAAAGCTTTATTTCCATTGGCTAATTCAAAGGTCGCCAGAACATGAACCCTAAGCGGTCGCTGTCGGATCTTCACGTAGGACAGCAGAGATCTGATTTTAATCAGATTGCATCCCAGAATTACCTCTCTAGGGCGCAACCCAGGGCAGGATAATATAAAGACCATGAGTTGCCCACGCATCAGCTCTCCTCCCCCCACCTCGTCGTCACTGGTTGAGTCCATATGACAAATTATCGGCCTCAAAAGTGACCGGGGGAGCTCACGGTACTATTGGTAAGGAAATATGGGAACCAGTCTGGAAACAGGTGAAGATAAAATAGAGTATATATGGGTTTGGCTGGCCATGATTGGTTCATAACGAAAAATAGGTTTTAGTAAAAAGAATATTTTGATAGCTTATTCTAGTTGTAACTAAAAAACATAGAGACATTGTTTTATTGATGGAATTTCAGTCATTTAACGGTCTCGAATTTGGAACACTCTTCACTGAAATTAGCACCTGATTCTTTGGTGCGGAATTGAAAGCACATCTTTCAAACACATGTAGGTCCAGAAAATAATGCGGCTCATATCCTTTTCTCCACATAGAAGCTGTAAGCCAGGATGCATCTATACTGATAAATATAAGTTTGATTATGAACACTCAGAAAATTTCAAGTTACTGAATTTGAAATATCATGATAGTTTGCATAGGTTTAATATGGGAACTGAATTAGGACCGTGAGTCCTGGAAGCTATTTCAATCCTTTGATTTACATACAAACATCAGTAGTTGTGCATATAAAGCTATCTGTTGTGCATATAAAGCTATCTTTCTCCATTTTCCTTTCCACGTGCCTCCTAATTTAGATAAAGAACGTTTACAAACAAAATAATTTCTTTATCTTTACTGTTCACAGACCAAAAGTACTTGTGGGATGGTTAGTTCGTCCAATATGAGCGCGACAGCAGCCATGTGGAAAATCTTGTTATCGCTATTTCTTCTGAATATGATCAATTCAAAATGGGATTTTAATTAAAAATTTATAGGGTGTCTAGCCGAAACAAAATGAACATGGTGCCGATCTGACATACAATATGATCCTCATGACAGCCATCTTGAAAATCTTGTTATCGGTATTCCTTCTGAGCGAAAAGTCAGACCGAAATGGGATTTTCACCATACGACTTCTTATGATGTCTAGTTGATTCCAAATGGAAATGGCGCCGTCCGGGATCAAACATGGCAATCAAAACGGCGATCTTGAAAACCTATTCCACGTGAATGGAATGTCATATCAGCATGAGAGTTTCTCTAAATTACTTCGTATGATATTTTCTTTGTCCTAAGATAAATGACGCCGATGTGATATCCAACATGGTCGTCACGGCAGCCATTTATAAGATCTTGTTATCGCTTTCATCCCTGAACGGAATAATACTTCTTATGATATCTAATTAGTCTTAAATGAAGTTGAATGCCGATCTGACATCCTATTTGGCAACCACATCGTCCAGTTTGCTATTGCTACTCCTCCTGAACAGAAAGTCACAGAATGACTTCTTATCGTACCTAGTTAGTCTTTGATACAATTGTACCCTTCTAGGATAAAATTATGGCCACCACAATGGCCATCTTGAAAATCGTATCGCTACTGCTCCGAGATGGAAAGCGATAAAAAATGTGGGTTTCACCTGAAGACTTATTATGATGTCTAGTTCGAAGCGAATGAAAATGGTGCCAATTGATATTCCATATAGCTCCCATGATTCTTTTTATGGATACGGCTCCTAAATGGAATGTCATCTCAGTATTGGATTTCATGAGTGGTCTCAATACACACATTAACATCTATATTTTATGTTTGACAAAACGGAGCAAAAAAAATTACATTATTTTTAAACTATAATTTCTCAACAATTTAATGAACAGTTCAAAGACAAAATTCAGGCTTAAATTTGTTTTTAAAGAGGAGAGAGGAAGAGAACAAACAAACTTTCAACCACTGGGTGGATTTCAATAAACCATTGCACCACACGATGTATCATACAGTCTATACCGATGAATGCCTATCCACTACTTAATCAATGCGCGATTTAAAACACAAGACTACGTTCTGTTGTTGCCTTTATTATGTTCTATTTATAAATGAAACGGCGTGATTCAAAGCTAATTTGACCATGGTGTTGTTATCTTCGTTTTAACACGATTTTGATCATCTGTTATGTTTAGCGATAGTAAACAATTTTTTTTTACCATGTCTTTCACATTATATTTAACTATTGAATACATTCAGAAATATGTATGGATAGATGGACAATTTATCGACTATTTAAACAGTGACTGACATGCAGAAGGTCAAACTCAGTCATTAATCTCATCAGATATAATATACATGTACTAATTGGTCATCTATTACATTCCATAATCAGTATCATGGAGCATACACCTAAATCGTCATGCAAAGCGTTACTTTTCCGAGATACACATGAATATCGTTCAAAACGTAGAAAATGGATGAGTTACTGATAGATTATTGTATCTCTTCCTAGAATGCTCTGCGTTCAATATTCTTCCTTGATATCAACAATCTTCAATTTGAGCCAAATACGAGACCAAGAAATGCATATAAATCCAAAGTAGCGAAATGGTACGCATAAATGCAATTGATTGTGAAATTATGTGTATTAAGTAAATGTATCGTTCTATATAAAACATTCGACAAAAACGTGCACTGTCTGTTATGTTTTGATTTGAACAAGTGCCCGCTACTTGTTATATGAGAAAAAGGTTTTGGGGTAAAATCATTTGATGAGGAAAATTATCGTCAGATACTTAATTTAGCTATGACGCAAAAACAATTTCTGACCTTGGGCATGTAATTGTTATTATATTTCAACAGCGTGATAATATCGTTTCATGTAATTACTTCTCCTACGTGTACTATCAAACATAGGTAAGTTACTGATAAAATATTACCTCTGAAATAAAAGTATATCAACCCTAAATTATAAGCGTAGTATTGGAAGCTTATTGACATTATAGATCATTTTGGTTGAAGTATATTATGGGGGCGGCTTTAACAATTTGACATTTACTTCCTAGGATGTTTTGTTATGAAAAGTATTTTTAGCAGCAAGTATTAGGTTTTAATGAGTTTTCAAAGGAAAATGATTGATTGATTGATTGATTGATTGATTGTATTTTTACGGCGCACCAGCACTGTTGGGCTATTTAGCGCCATACAAAAGGTTATATGTAGGATCATTTAAAAGTGTTAAAAGGTTTCGTATCGACCAGCGATATGAAACCAAAGAGCTGAAAGTAAAACGATAAGATGGTGCCGGTAATAATTAAAGCTAACCGATCAACGGGGAATTCAAAGGAAAATAATGTATAACCATTATACCTAAATATATTGTGTCATCGATTGCTGGTCTGCAGACTTCATGCAATGATTATCTATCTTTGGAGAAATATGAACGAGCTTTAAAGTCGAAAAAAACTGCAATATTCTGGTACTGTTGGAATTGCTAGTAGTGTACTGGTTTAAAGGCATTTAATGGCATATTTGCCCTCTTCTCTAATTAATTCCACGGTAAGTGAAACGTGTAATTATTGCTTGAAGTCGATGCGCAGAAAATATTCGTTTCTTACGTCAGACAGAATGTGTTTCATCTTTTAGAACTATTTGGGATTTTGTTTAGAATATTGTAAATTCTCTTTTTAAATTTTCACTTTGTATTGTTGGGAAATAAATTATTTGTTGAAATTTACAAAACTTGTTGGTTTTCGCTCTTTTCTGTTACTTAATTTAAGGCCAAAGAATCGTAACATTATAGAAGTTAGATAAATCCTAAGTTTGCACAGAATAATTCGTGAAAATGAGATTATTAAAGTTGAGGCTACGACAGTGTGAGTTCGCATGTGTTGTAAAGTAAAAATCACTTAGATGCTGGAACATGGGGTCTGACAAAAATGGCAGTACCTGCATCTTAATAGTCGTTAGGGGACTATTTGGAATCTACTTTTGCATTAAACTTGACTGATTGAGGCGAAGACGGCAATCCATTAGTTGATTTCAAAGCCTCCACAAAGTAAAAAGAGGCAGTAGGAATAACGCGTTATGTTTTATTCTCATTTCTACATATTTTGCACAATTGAGTGGCAAAGAGGACCGAAGTGTGTATATTAGATATACTGCCGCAATTAAAGAAAATGTACTCATCTTGGAGTAATTAAGGAATATTCTATGTTATTCTAATGCCAGTCCAATTTCAACGAAATAGCAAAAAGTTCCTGCCTTTTATTTCTTTTTGAAAAGAAAAGAAATTTCAATGGTAAAAAATCATTTCCAAAAAAAAAAATAAATAAGATATTCAAGTTCGTATGAAATTAAATACAAAGGAAGAAACAAAGGAACTTTTATCTTGCATCTTGATGCAAATGACATGCTAAATGAACAATAGCAAAGTAGAAGTCGCCACATATCTAAATATTGATTGACATTTATGACGCTTGAGTTATCAATAAGACCAGATCAAGAAATATAAATGTGCATATTTCCTCCTTGCACTTATATTATATTATGCCTCACAAGGATAATGGAAGGGTCATATAGTGTAATCCTTGTGCATATGTAATCCAGTCCTTCCGTCCCTAAGTCAGTCCGTCCGTCACAGGTTAGTTAAGGTTTGCATTGAGTTCTTTTCAGACATTGAGGTGGGGTATCCGTGTTCTGTTGAAACATGTATAATAAACGTCATGCATTCAGTGAGCTGTTTGGAGAAGTTCATGCACATCTAACATCCCGTTCCTCATTACCTTTTTCCTTAACAACTACCGTCCGAAACAGGCAGAATTTACACACTGCGTTTTCTTTAGTTCAGAGACTGTTTTACCCAGACTTTGCAGATGAACCAAGACAGACAATCAGTTTTCTGATAGTGATACTACATAACTCAAACTATATTTGTGACTTTGTATAATTTATATTTACTCGCAAAACATGGTGCGATTGACAGCTCTGGCCGACGATATATTAATTGCTGGTGACAGCGAATGTGTATGATCGCATTTTGTATCACGCTAGAAAGATGCTAAACCAAATGAGCATCTTAAGTATCAATTACGAAAAGACAGTTTGTATATTTTTATTCATAAGTTCTAATAAGAGTAAGAAAATGATCATTTAAATTTAGAACGTACAGAGAAAGTGATTAAGAGATTTATTTATCTTCACCTTTATTTATATTTTTAATTCACTTTTTAGAAACATTTTCAACCTGATTTCACGAAAATGAAGATATTAATCCTTCAACAACACGAGCTGATATTTTGAGACGCAAGTTATGTGTAGGCAAATAAGTTCATGTCAGCTGCAATACTATTTGGTTTAGATGATGATATGTTTCTGAGATCCATGTGAAGGAACTTAATTTCATGGTATGTATGTGCTCTGTAAAATATGGCCTTAATTCGAGGACGGTAGGATTAGACTTCCGAACTGAGCTGGAGGAATGATTTACCATATGAAGTACATTTGGGTCCTGATGAGATACAACTAAATATGACAGATGCTTAAGCCTGAAATTTGGGACTATGATAAACGAATATTGTGTAACTCTGTTAATCGTTAATAGCATGAATGAGTGAGATTTGTCAAGGTGATTTTACGGGGTGGGAGTGTTGTTCAAATAGTACGCAAGTCCTGATTAGTTGATGAGGGCTAGTTCTGAGTGGGTAGCTTGAACAGGAATTGTGACCGCCGATGGCTTGGACGCAATAATTGAGGTATGGCATGAAAAAATGTTTGTAATTACAATAGAGTAACATAGGTTGTGTAGATCAAATCAGAAGTAAACGTTTCCGGTCATAGGAGTAGGTCAACATTTCAGTGATGAGATCTAAACAAATGTTGTGAGTGAATCGATTTGGTTCTAATAATGAGCTGATAATTATTGTGATCATCAACATGCAATGTAACTAATTTAATAACTAACTAACAACCAACTCACCGACCGACTAACATGCCCCTTGCTTCTTCTTCATTGTTTTGTTTTCTTCTTGTTTTATCATATCATCTATCATTACCATTGCCATTGCAGCTACTAACTCTACTGTTACTTCTAATTTGTAAGCAACAACCATCCTCATCCCATTTTCATTATTTGGTTGATATATAGTTGATGAAGGTAACTTTAGAATCTGATTAATCCATTTGTCACACCTACTCTTGTATGGGGTGTTTTCTCAATTCATTGTTAGTTTTTCTGTTATTATGATAAATTGAGTGTACTCCATTCCAGTCAGGTCTCCTGTCCGATCACACAAAGATAATGATCATATTAAGATCGTTTTATGAATTCGTATTCCTTAATCAAATCAGTATAAGAATAAATCAGCCACTTCGCGATTGCAACTATTCAATTGCACGTGAGTAAACATACTGATGTAGAGCAAAATATTCATCATTTGCATTCTAAAAATAGAATAAAAGAGTAACATTAAAACAAAGAAAGATGGGCATTTCCTCCAGAGAGTAAGTTATCTCCTGTAAAGAAGAAATAGCCAGTTTTCATATATGTTGTATCAAAATAATTCAGTATTGGGGCAACAGGGATAGGCTCTTATATAATGACCAAGAGGGGGATTTCTTGTGAGTGCAAATATGCAGTTCTTATGTCTGATGTTCATTAAAATCATAGTATTGTGCGTCAAGCAGTTAATATGTTAGGGAGAACGATAATTCTACGGCGACAATCATTAAATTTTATATTAAAGATACTTCTACAATGTCTTAATGAAAATCCTAGGGCTCTTATTAAGTTGACGAGGGAGGCCTTTTT
>JAECUM010046766.1:0-25364 GCA_016617855.1 Megalonaias nervosa | reverse complement strand
ATTTTACTCAGCAGTTGCATTGGTTACCTTCTTCCCAATCCGTCTCTGAAATATTCCTCTAACGAAAACAACAACAACGGGAGCCTTGTGTCCAACGTCAGTTCCAACAGTCACCCTAACCATCCTCTTTTAGACACTCCTCTCACTTCCAGTGACTCCTCGGATACTAGAACTGTGGAATTATGAACAACCAATTTTACTTAACGTTACCCAGTGACAGTTCCATGGAGCTGTTTCCCAATAACACTTTGTGCTGTTTCTCGGCCAAATTACCTCAGGCCATTCGATTGGATCACGAAGCCCGTTGGGAAGTGGCTTTGGTAGAAATGATTCACCCTACACAAATCAAAAACATCGTCGAAAATCAAAACACTTTGACGATAGAAGTTTGTGACGATCAAGTGCAACAATTCATGGATGAACGCGCTAGTGGTGGTGGTGTAGCTGACTTTATGAAAACACCAAACCCCATAACTAAACGAACCACTTATCTGTTGAAAATTCCTGCAGGTTATTATTTTAGTGGTCAACATTTGGTGAACACCATAGCTGAGAGGTTCAATTTCATGTTTAGTAAAGCTTTGGAAAAAGCCAAAAAAAGTGTCACAATCGAGTACCACAAAATATCTCGTCGCCTACTGATGAAATTTTCTGAGGACAAAATATTGGCCATTACATTTTGTCCTGAATTGTATGACATTTTGGGTGGAGACCCTAAGTTAATCAAGATTGCAAAAGAAATACCAGCCGTGACCAGTAACGTGGATTTTGCGAAATATTTTCGATTCCCTGTAGAAATGAACCTAGGACTGAATTTGATTTTTGTGTACTCCGATGTGGTGGAGTACAACGTAGTGGGACACACCTCCGTACCGTTACTGCGTGTCATTCCTTTCAAAGTGGATTCTGCCACGAAGGCTGACGAGGAAGGTGGAAACACCTATCACGTTCACCGTGAATTTGTAAATCCTCACTATTTGTCCGTCAGTAAGCCGTATTTCGACACTGTCAACATTACTATAAAAGGAGATCTGGGACAAAATATTCCATTCACCAAAGGGAAAGTCACAGTGAAACTCCATTTTCGAAAACGATTACTCTAACTTTTGTCAGTCATGTATCCTGTGTACCAAGGAGTTGCTCGACAGCGAGGACATGGTTTAGGTGATATGCTCAAATCGGCCTTTCGTACAGTGGTTCCCATTTGGAAACCGATGGTGACACGAGGATTGCACGCCTTAAAAGATGCCGCGTTGACGCAAGGTAAAGAATTTCTCCAAAATGTCATCATTGACAAACAAAGCCCCAAAGAAGCTTTCTTGAGAGCAGGCAAAAATGTTTTGCTTCAAACGGGCAAAGACCTTTTGGGTCGGCGAGAAACTCCTATAAATGCCCTGGGCAATGCTGAGTTAGGCATTCCTGCTTCCCTGAGGCCACAGCAAGGACAAGGCAGAAAAAGACGACGAAAACACCCTTTCAGAGGACTTCACGCCCCTAGAGCTAGAAAGACAAAGAAAAGAAAAACCGTCCGAGAGTTAGACGTTTTTGATTATTAAAAAAAGGAAAATGATGCACCGAGAGTCTTGTGCTTGTTCCAAGTCGGAACTGGATCTGTTTGCCATGCCACCCACCATGATGACGATGCAAGAATCCCAATGGGTCGAATTTCATCCCGTCTCCTCTTTGGTGGATTCCGCTCCCATCGAGTTTGAAATCAAAGGACAGCCCGAAGATTACATCGATCTGAATAATAGTTACTTGTATCTAAAGCTGAAAGTGATCAAAACCGACAACACCAATCCGGGAGCCGATGCCGCAGTAGCTCCCGTCAACAATTTCATGCATTCCTTGTTCAGCGAAGTGGATTTGTACTTGAATAACAAACTGATCAGCAGTAGCACGGATACTTACCCTTACCGAGCGTACCTAGAAAATCTCTTGACGTACGGAAAAGAGGTCAAGAACACTCATCTGGATGCTTGCGTGGTATGGAAACCTGACACCGCAGGTGAGAACACGTTTAACGACAGAGCCCTGACAGCCGATGACAATCCTCACAATGTGGGTTTTAACGATCGTCGAAGGAAAATCCTGCAAGGTCGTAGTTTAGAACTGATGGATCGTTTGCATTTGGACATGTGGTTGCAAGAGAAGTATTTGCTGAACGGAGTGGATATTCGCCTGAGACTCAATCGCAGCAGTGTCGCTTTCCATTTGATGGCTCAAGCCGACGAGTACAAAACCATCATCCAAGAAGCCAGACTTTACGTGCGACGTGTAGAAGTGTTACCTAAAGCGGGAAACGACATCAGTCAAACATTGAGCAGATCGACCGCCAAATATCCGATACGACGTGTCGAAGTGAAAACATTCACCATTGCTACTGGACTCCGATCCAAGATCGAAGATCATCTGTTCCAAGGACAGTTACCCAAACGTTTAATCGTTGGTATCGTCAGTAATGCAGCCTTCAACGGAGCCCACGATCAAAATCCTTTCCAGTTTAAGCACTACAGAGTGTCCAAAATTGAAGTCAGTCGCGATGGCAAGACTTTGTGTACCAGACCCTTCGAACCTAACTTTGCCCAGAAGAATTACTTGAGATCGTACTTGTCCCTGTACGAAGCTACGGGGCAACTAGGAACCAACACCAGTCACGGTATTTCGTACGAAGATTATGTCGGAGGTTACACTTTGTGGGCCTTTGATTTCACTCCAGACCAAGGCAGCGACGAGGGACATTTCCACCCTATAAAATCCGGTCAACTGCGTGTGGAACTTCAGTTTGCAGAAGCTCTCACTGAGACGGTCAACGTCATCCTGTATGCTGAATTCGATAATACCATAGAAATCAACAGTTTGAGAGAAGTCATTCTAGACTATTAGACACAATGGAAGACTCCTATCCCTCTTTAAACAGTGGAGAATCTTTGGACATGGAATGGGAGGATAGCGTGAAAACAGAACCCCCAAGACGAAGTCAAAGAGGACGAGGTAGTCGTCAAGTCCAGATGGCCAGAACAAGAACAACATTTAGTGTCCTGTTTTGCTAAACACCTAGCGAATACCATTACGGAATTGTCCAAGAAATATTGTTACGGATGTCAAAACGATCATCCCAGTCAAATTCAACACGATAAATGTATGATGATGAGTCAAGAAGAAAAATTGGACGAGTATCTGGACGACGCTTGGAGTCTCATCTCAGAAGAAACCGTGTTGCATGAGTGGTATAAAGGCTTGCGTGATCATTCCTGTCCTCCACTGACTACTCTAGAGATCTATCGCATCGAAGCTCTCTTAGCCCAGAGTGCGGAGACAAGGCAAAGAAACGGCTACTTGACAGATCGTTTCAAACAAAAAGTCAGAATTGAATTGATGACTTATCATTACCTGTGAAAAAAACAAAAACAACACAACAGAAAATGGATACCTGGGAACTTTATTACCTTTTGAACAATAGTTCGTATACTGCTTCTTGGAATCCTGCTAAAGATGAACTACCTCATCGCAAACCTAAAGACCATCAAGCTTATGTCATCAACACGGACGAAAGTCATCTTCCAGGCACTCACTGGGTTGCCGTCTACTTCCCTCAAGAGAATTGTGTGGAATATTTTGATTCGTATGGATTACCCCCTTTGGAAGACGATATCATTGACTTTATGAGAAGAAATGCCCAGACGACACGATACAATAATGTGAAATTACAAGGTACAGATTCCATGGTGTGTGGACAATATTGTGTATATTTTCTTCATCAACGCAGTCTTGGATATCCTTTAGAACATTTAGTGACTTATTTTGATCGTCACTCTTCTAGAAACGATGAGAAAATAGATCGATGGTTTTGTGACCATTATAGTTATCTTTTGTCTTTAGCTAGGAAACGTAGTGTACATCAATGGCCTCATGACTTCCATCAATGGAAATCTCACATGATTTCACAACGTTGTCAACCTTGTCAAAAATAATTTGTTTGATGTTACTTGTTACTTGTGACTTATGACTTGTTACTTGTTACTTGAATAAAAAATGTTGTGTTTTGAAAAAATGTGTCTGTCGTTTGTTTTCAAAAAAAACACTGTGAATATATGCTCTTTGACTTCTTTCTATCCCTCATCATGACATTCGCTATCATAGCGTTCCGACACTAAAACCAAGTAGGGATGTTTTCTATCGCGTCCGCGTTTGAACCATATAAAGCGGGTAGGTCTCCAGTTTGACCATTCACTGTTGACTCGTCAACTTATGAAGATGCCTTCCAGACTAGCCCAGCTGAACGAAGTTTACGTCAATTTACATCGTGTCAGGCTAAACCTGATACCGAAGCCTGAAGAAATAGAGAATGTTAGGATGCTCTCCACAGTCCAAGGTCTGATAGAAGAGATGTTTAGAGAGGAAATTAAAAAAGAACAAGAAGAATGGACTGAGAAATACAGACTTCAGAAGAAGCAGAGAGAAGAACAACAACAACAGCAGCAGCAGCGGCAGCAGCAGCAGCAGCAGCAGCAGCAGCAAGAACCAGACAGAGGTTTTGTGGACTGTCGAGTAGACACCAAAGAATTCTCTTTCTCTTTTCGCAGAAGCAGACCGTATCCAATAGGAAAGCCTACTGCCAGACGGGGACGCAATCTTAGACAGTAAAAAAGATTGCCATTACTTCCGTGAACAAAAAAAACAGCCCTTTTCAGGGCTACCCAATACTCTCGAAAAGACATACTCATTCAATTTGCCAAAATTTGTCATTAGAAAATAGAAGTGTGTCTATAAGCACTTCGTTTCTTTTGTCAGTGAAACAAAATATTTGTGTGTTTGTATGTTTACAAAAAAAATAGAAGTGTGCCTATAAGCACTTCGTTTCTCTGTCTTGTCCAATCGTGTCTGCCTGTGTTTGTAAGTAAAAAGTAAAAAAGTCAACGTGAGTGCTTCTTTTAAGTCCGCGTGTTACATGTGATGGTAAATTTGAGTGCTAGGGAATGTTTACTTTCACGTCCGTGCTACAAGTATATAAATCGGTGCGATCGTCAGTCTGGTTACCCACGTTGACGTAGCAGCTGCAACAAAATGAGTAGACTAACAAAACTACTAGAACTCCAGATGCACCTGGAATATGCCAGACGGTTGCTAGATGAGCTGGCTATGGAGGCTTTAGCCGAAGAAGCCAGGCTTGAAGAGGAGGAGAAGAAAAAGAAAGAAGAGGAGATGAGAGGGATCCTACCTCACCTCATGCTAAGACCTCTGTGTGAGGTCAAGCCTGAGGTGAGGACGCCTCCACAGGCAGTAGCAGCACCACAACAAAGACAGCCACAACCTCTGCCGCCAGTAACACCAGTACCAAGAGCCGCTGTCCTCCAGACAGAAAACTGGGAGGAGGAATTGGAAAGACAGAGGCAAGAGTGGGAGCCTCGGCGTCAGCATCCCAGGGTGCTGAATAGAAGAAGAAGAAGGGAACAAGTGTTCACTATCCCTCAAACTGAGGAGTGGGATAGTGAAGCCAATCAACCTCCCTCTGCGCTCCCAACCACACGCATCAATTGGGAGCAGGACTGGAGCCGGCGATGCGTGTGTGGTGCCCGCCCTGGGAGATGTCATCATTAACCAGGTGCATTTGCAGTTCTAAAAAAAAGCCCTTTTCAGGGCTAACCAGATCTCTAGAAAAGAGAACCTATTCAATTTGCCAATTCGTGTGAATGTAGTGTAGTGTGACTATAAACACTCACTCTTTAGTGATTTGTGTGTGTGTGTGTGTGTGTGTGTGTGTGTTTGCATGCACGTTCGTTGGTGAGAATAGTATATTGTGTGTGTGTTTTATGCTTGCTCGTTAGTTGGTGAGGATAGTATATTGTGTATTTTATGCTTGCTAGTTCGTTGGTGAGGATAGTATATTGTGTGTGTTTTATGCTTGCTCGTTCGTTGGTGTGGATAGTATATGGGTGTGTGTTTTTCTTCTCTTCCTTCGTTGGTGTGATAGTATGTGTGTTTTATGCTTGCTCGTTCGTTGGTGAGGATAGTATGTGTGTTTTATGCTTGCTCGTTCGTTGGTGTGGATAGTATATTTGTGTGTTTTATGCTTGCTCGTTCGTTGGTGAGGATAGTATAGTGTGTGTTTTATGCTTACTCGTTCGTTGGTGAGGATAGTAAATTGTATGTGAAGTGAGTGTAAGGGATGTTTTCCTTCACGTCCGTGCTTGAAGTATATAAAAGTATAGCGTTCGTCATTCGCGCCATTCAACACAGAATACAAGATGGATCTTTTTAACAAGTTGACAGACAGTTGGTGGTGGATGATAGATGGAGTTCATGTGGTGGAAAGACTTCAAATGGAGTGGAGGTTTGAAGTCAGCCTAGACTTTATGACAAGTATGAAAGTAGCAAGTTATGAACTACAAGGCATAATAGTGGAGGAAGCGGATAAGTTGAGAGGCTTCAACTATCCAAAATATGTCAGAGTAGGCACATTGAAGCAGACCCTTGATGTTGTCACCAAAATAAGGTGTTTTTTGGAAGACACGTTCATTTTAACAGAATGGTCTTTTGTAGAAAAGGCTTAGAAAATGTCAAGAAAGCGGAAGACCTGATGAAAAAGGTATTGGAAGAAGAAGTAAAGAAGATCAAGGAGACGTGGGCAAAAGAGAGGAAGGAAAAGGAAAACAAAAAGAAGAAAGAAGAGTTTGAGAAACTAAATCAGAACTGGATGAAAATCCAACAAAAATTCAGAACTCTCGGACATCCTGACTGGATGCCCGAAGAAGAAAAGAGAAAGAAGAAAGGAATTATTGGGAAAATCAGGACATGGTGGAAGAACTGGAGAAGATAAAAGAAGAAGAACCCAAAGGCCCTTTTCAGGGCCACTTCCAATGCCTCGAAAAGATCTTGATTTTCATTTTGTCTCCACCCTAAACGAATATATAAAACCCTTCCTCTACTAAAAAACACGAACGCTCTTGATTCGTGTTTGTCTATAGCCCTCTCTCAGGTAGCCTGACGTCACAGTACTTCTCTTTTTGCTACATTGTTACCAGTATGACGTCATGCCACCTGTCGCTTATCGCTCTACAAACCCACAGTCTACTAGTCGCCGCTCTACAAAAATTTCCATTGACGCTATACAGGCCCAGGGTGTTCTAGTCCCTCTACCCAATTTTCCATTGACGCTATACAGGCCCAGGGTGAGATTTTATTTCTTGACGCTATACTGGCCCAGGGGGGGTCTGTAATGCTAATTCCCATTGACGCTACGGTAACCCCATATACTACTAACATATCTTCTTTTAAGCATTGGAAACAAGGAAACATTGGAAACACTTAGAAACAAGAAATATTATACTTAGAATTGCCATATATCATTACCGCACATATTACACACAAGCTCAAACACACAGACATTAAATAAAAAATACACAATGTCTCTGTTTAATCCATTGCACTGTGGCAATAGTCTTAATCAGAGGCTGTCAGTAGTTTAGTAGGGAGTTTTTTTTTTCTGCAGGTGTCTTTTTTGTTCATCTCATCTGAGATTTATGGTACTCCTGTACAAACTTCCCTGAAAAATTTGCTGAATTTTTCGCAGCATAGAAAATAATATTTTTGCATCTGCACTGCTGCGAGGGAGTGTCAAACATGCAGTAGCCACCCTTGTTAGATTATCAGATCGTTTCGTTCATGACATGGTCATACACCCGGACCAAAATTGCCAGTCTTGCCACCTCTCTTGTCATTCGTCAATCCGGACAGAGAATTCACCATTTTAACACAACTGGATTATTTGTTTGCACAAAACTGGTGCAATTTGCATTATTTGTGATATTCGCTGCTTTCGTCATTTTACAATTGTATTTCTTAATATTGCTACCCAGGAACATTTTCATACACGGGTCTAAAATTATATGCGATTGAAAACAGCAGATTGTTCTCTGCAACGAATTTTCGGAAACTTGCTTAAGCTATTGTGGCATGCTTTGCTGCTGATTGTTTCAACCTGCAAGTTACCGTTTGGACTGAGCTGTGCATTGATGGATTGTCCCAACACTAGGTAGTGTTGCCATGTGAACGGATGCAATACGCATCAGAATCACTAATGTCAATACGGTATTATGCAGTATATTAAAAGTATAAAATTCTACACCTCGCTGCTGCACTTCACAACGTCAAACTCCGTCAACCACGAGTTATAACTTTAGTTTTGCTGGGCTTTGCTTGCTACATAGATGACTCATCCTTCCTTGAATTACATATGTGTTGTGACATTTTGCTTCAAAGATGAATCACACTTGTACCTTATTCGACTAGGGAAGTACTTTTGCTTTGCATTTTATATCTGGAGTGAAATTGGCGACTGTTAATTTCTGACAGCCTTACCGTTACATTGCCTTTGTGACACTAACAGATAATAGTTTTACATCAGTGTTAAGCAGGACTGTTTACTATTCATACATAATACAGATTACTGGCATGTATCTTGCCTGCCTCTCTCTCTCTCTCTCTCTCTCTCTCTCTCTCTCTCTCTCTCTCTCGTCGGATGGCCGAGTGGTCTAAAGTGGTTGCCTTTGCAGATGACTCACACATCTAACCTCTGTCCATACCAGTTCGAGTCTCGGCTCGACCAAGATGTGTGTGTGTGTGTGTGTGTGTGTGTGTGATTTGGTTTTTTAACGTAGCTTTAACAATTGTTTAGTCATATCGCTACGATGTCTGCAGTGTGGCAGTTTGTAGTGATGTCTAGCACTGGGGCATCATGCAGCAGACATGTAGCATGATGTCCCATCTAGCCACATTATCCAGACACCAGGCCAATCAGTCCTAACACTAACCTCTTAATGCTGAGCGCCAAGCGAGGCAGCTGTTAGGACCATTTTTATAAATGTTTGGTATGATTCGGCCGGGGATCGAAAGTAGTAAAGGAAAACAAGGTGTTTAGCTCAGAGACCCCCTTCCCCCTCCAAAACCCTTCTATGTTGACATTTTCTTCAGCTCCGATGATGACTTTACATGATAATTCTCTTTCTGACAAAAAGATAGAAACAACTCATTTACTATTACTACTATTACAGCCATGTTTTATGATAATCTTTTTCGTACTTGCTAACTCTCATTCGCATCTCCTCCCCATACGGGAGAGGTACTCATAAGGAAAGACAAATTTTTGTTTTGTCAGAACGACGTAGTCTCCACCAAAGCAACTTTTTAAATAATTGAAACTGCTACAACCTTTTACAAGTTCGTCTAATGATGCTGACATAAATTGCAGACTGTCGATAAAACGTAATTTGCCTAGCGTAACTGACATATACTTTTCCAAATTGTTTGGAATACATTTTATTACATTATTTAATTTTAGTTTAGATTTAATTTCCTCATCGCCAAATGCTTCGACAGTAATATGACTATCATAACCACGAAAATTATGTAAAACGACAGGAATAAAATCTGGCGCATGAAATTTCAAGATATACATTTGTTATGAGCTGCTCCGCGATATTGGCTGGTTAGATGACAGTGGTCGCGCACTTTATCGCCTGAACTTTGTTCAGGGAGAGGTTTCTCGCAGATATGACAATTAACTGCCTCATCAAAATCAAGTTGTTGTTTGGGTGTTATTTTTATTGGAGCTGTTTTAGATAATCTGTTGAAAATTTTATTAACATCATCTATTAAATTTTTTAGTAACCACACGGCAGGATTTTTACCCCTGTACAATTTCATTAGACTTGAAAAATTATCGTTAGCGCAACAAACTATTTTATAAGCTGCTCCACAGGGGACATCATGTTATATTTTTCTGGTGCTTGATTTATTTGGATCATTTTCGGCGCCAAGTACAGGAACAAGGAGACACTCGAAGTCGGCGTAAATAACAAATGGAATACTTAATTTATGATTATAAATTTTAAATTTTAATATTTTTTCTTTTTCTCCTGGCATTGTTATTTTTTGAATATTAATACAGTATTTGAGATGATCTTGTAGTTTTTCATTTTCAGAAAAACCCTGTAAACAAAGATAACAAAAATATTTCTTATTTTTATCTTTATTATATTGTCTGCTAACTAGGCTGTTAAAGATTTTAATCCAAACGTATTATCCTTTATAAAACAGCAAGTTTATTGTGGGGTTTTTTTTGTAGCTTTTTCTAAGATGTATCTGGGATAAACATGTTCACGCTCGTCAAGACCAAACACATTAACTGAAATATTATTTTGCTTTTCAAACTTTGGTATTTGATTTTCTGCAACTGGAAAGTCAATGCCATTAAAATTTAATTTTGATACGTGACTAATATACTTGTCAACGCGATCGGCATTTTTTCTGCTGGAAACATCGCAGAAAGAACAGTCCACTGGAAACATTTGTTTTCAGAGTTCTACGTTTATACAACATTTTTTGTGTTTAATGTTTTGAGGGAGATCAACGTAAGAACTACCGCGAAGTACGTTATATCTTGCTGTGTGAAATAAAACTTCATTTATCATTTCAAATTTCCAACCTGATCCTGATGCAGTAAATTCTTCCAATTTTTTTTATTTATTTCCTGATGTATTTCATCGGCGACTTAGGAAATATTTGTTCCAGCTAATATTTTTTTTGTGATTTAGCTGTTAAATTCGGTTCAGCAATCTCTTTGCGGAAATTTGTATTATGTAACTTTGATAAAATAACATGATACTGTACTATTAGTTTGATACTTTATGTACTGCAAGTTCTCGCGTTACAGTCGGATGTAAGAGATGAAACAAATTTGTAGAGTTAAAATTTGCTAAAATATTTTGATTATCAAATTTATGACTGTTATCAAATCCTGCAAAAGCGGTAGCTATTTTTGTAGCTTCTCCTACAAGGCTCTTTTTGGCTATATCTCGCAATTTCAGCATTATTATATAACACTTTATATATTTAATTGATTATTCGATCGATATCTCACCGCACAATGCGAAATCGCTAGTTGAAAAAACAAAAAACAAAAAAACAATTAGAGATATAAAAATGCTTATATTATAATGACACAAAATCTAACAAGTGCAAACGAGCAAGAGTATTATTATGTTCACCCCAAGTACAACTCGTACGCTGGAAATATGTTAGGGTCTGTGATACATATCAAATACGGAAAACCGTTTGGTAAATTAACACCAGCTGGTTATAAGATCAGCGTAAAAGGTGATGATGACGAGCGAGTAGAAATGTTTAGAAAAGATTTTATTCACATGTTGTTTTGTGATGAAATTCCAGAAGGGCAACGAGTACATCATGTCAACGGCGAGGTTACCGATGATAATATTGAAAACTTGTCTTTACAAAGTGAATTTCAACCTCATCCTGTGTTTGATTTATATGAAGCATCTGACAAAGGAATTATTCGAAATATCCAAACAAAAAAAGTATTAGGTAATTTGCAAAATACTGGCTACCTTAGAATAAATATCAGAGGAACACTAACCGATCAAGTTGGTTATTATAGCCATAGATTTGTTTACGAAACATTCAACGGATCTATACCCGATGATTTAGTGATAGACTATGCCAACCGTGTTAAAATAGATAATCGTCTAGAAAACCTCGAACTTGTCACTCAACAAGAAACCATCAGACGAGGAAACACAGGTAATAATTTTAGTAAAGTTAAACCTGTTGTTTCAGTAAATTTAGAAAACGGAGAAAAACTAAAATTTCCTTCAATAACAGCTGCGGCAAGATATTTTAGGATAAATTCGGCAACAGTCAAGAGAGTTGCAGATGGCAGAACAAGATCAGCAACATCACAATCAACGTTTGACAGAATCATCTTCAAATACGACAATTAATTATATTTTCCAGCTCGTTTTTAGTTAAGCAATTATGACCAAACATTAAAACATCATTTTTATTTAATTTTAGCGTCATTACTGCACCGTCATTAAGTTTATTTTTTTATGCTGCTGTTAGCAGAATGTTATTAGAATCACCTTGCATCACATTAACGTCAACAGAATAAGAACTATACCCTGATAAACATTTTCGAACTATATCGGCTAATTCTCTGTAATTTAATATATCAACTTTCTGATGATATTTTATCTCGTTAGTCATTTATAATAATAAATTAGATAAAAATATATTATAATATGGACATGATGAAACTACTTGCTGATATAATCGCGGACGATAATTTTACAGCAGATGATGCTGTCTCTGGCGATATAAAAAAAAAATGTGAGTCTGTTGGTTACACCGAGGATGACATTTTATTTAACAAAGACGATGAACAAAACGAGATCATAGGTGTAGTTGATAAAAAAAATTACAGCAGACCGACAACTGGACGATATGATGTTAAGTATCATATCACAAAGAAAATCTCGAAATTTAATTTTTCAGTAGATGAAAATCAGCCTTTATGGCGGCTGATAAAACCCTTTTTAAACATTAAAATTCCAGACCGACAGAAAAATATAAAATTCGACTTTATATTTGTCAAGATATTTAACCTAATGATGATCTCTGGCGATCGCAGACAATATCTAATATCGTTATGTAAACCTGTAAAAAGTAAATCTGTTAAACGTAAGTACGAGGAAATTTATAACAATATTATTTCAATATAGAATTAGTTGGAACGCAGCTGTTAAATTTATCGCTGTAGCCGCGCCACTTGACAAGGCTTTTATTACCTTTTTTCCTGATAACTTTTTCAATAACGAAAACATCTTGCTCAGTTTTCTGCAGTTCTTGTTCGTAAAAACTACCTCTTATCGGCTCACCCAATAAATCCTTTAGCGCATATGTTACAGGTATTGTCAATAAAACTTTGTCAACAGCAAATACTTCTTAACTCCAGTTTGGGGTAAATCCTTTTTCAATTTTTTTCGTCAGAGAAATTCTAACTCGATCACCAACTTTAAATTTATGTCTGCGGTACATGTTTTCGTTTGCAAGAATTGGATTTTTAATGGCGTCGCTTAGTGACATTTTAATTGATCTGTGTTTCGTGTTATTATAATTATCAACATTCTGTTGTAGATCGTCGATGTATTTATTTGTAATTTTAGCTGTCAAATGTTTATGTATCAGCTCGTTTAGTGTGCGATTAAATCGCCCGACGACGACACATTTTCCTTCGTTTCCTGTAACATACTTTTTTGTTATTTTGTTCCAGAACTCTCCTCCATGATCGGTCCAAATTTTGTTGGTTTTGGTTCTGTACTAACGATGACCTGTTTTAACGCATCAGTTATTGATGTTCCAGTTTTATCCGAAACAGGTACACTAAACGCGTATTTACTAAAAACATCTATGACGTTAAAAAGATATTTCTTTGGAGCGCTATCAGCGCCAACGTTAAACTTACCGAAGCCTGACACATCAACTAAATCTATCGCCCAGATATCGTCAACGGCATTTGCGAGAACTTTACGTCGTGGAAATTTTTTTTTTATGGGTTTATGTAATTCGGCTGCAAGCGTCTTCGCTGCAAGATCATCATATAATTCTTTTCCAAGCCCTAACTTATATTTTGTTCCTATCATTCCTTGAACTAACCTTCTATCAAATCGTTCTCGCATATTTGTAGGCTCCATATCGCGTAGTTCATCTAGCATTACTTTATCACAGTCTCATTTTGAGCTCTCTGCACGAACGTTATCAGGACGTTCTATATCACGATAACAAATATCATGACGCATTGCTATTGCATCAACTTGATTATAAGGCTCTTGTCCTGGTAGTGGATTATCATTTTCATCTAACTCTTTGTCTAGCGGATTGTAGGGCCCAGTGTATTTATTGCCAGGCAATGTCGAACCTCCTTTTGGTTTTGGTAATTTTCCAATAAATTTGTGGATGTCAATACCGCAACCAATTACCCCACGGCGATTGCATGATTGACAGTACGTAACAATTTTATCTTGTTCGATACAAAGATTTTTATCACAATCACAATTACATTGCATTTTATTTTTTAATCGTCGACAAAATATTTTGTCAGAATTTCAGATTTTCAAAGATTTTCAGAAATTATAAAATAATTTTAAGTATTATTTACCTTCGTCAATTAATCGTCTACTAAAATAACCTTGTCACACATTCCAGCTCCGGATAATTTCTTTAAAAACATACTTTTTTTTCTACCGCAAACAGCGTAAATGCTTTTTAACATTGTTCTATTATGTTTTGTTTTTTCTATTGTCTCATCCTTATTTGTTGTTTTAGTTTTACATTTGAGGCAGTATGTTAACATTTTTTTTCTATTTGTAAGTTTAGATAAAATTCATTGCAATCTCGTCATTGAGAAGGTTGTCAAATTGCAAACAAACCTTTAAAAAATTAGGGGATTTGGACATCTGTCGGATAAACATAATGCAATAATAACCACAAGCAGATGTTCCAACCGGCTGTAGTTGATTAGATGAGTAATTTAGTTTTTAAATTTTTTAAAAAATTATTTTTTTATAAGATCACTCGGAGGAAGTCCGAACGAATCAAAATAATTATTATCATAGACAGCAACCCAATGAGTGCCGGATCCATCGTTGAGGTTTTGTATATTTACAATACACGAACCACCTGCTGTTACATTATCTAATTCGTCTTTGGAACATACTCCTCGAAATCCGAGAATGTCATTCAATTTTTCAATTATATCGAAATTACTCAACGCGATAGGCGTTGTCAACGGCATCTGGTGCCTGGTAGAGTCATTCCACGTCCTATCCCTAACAGATTTGGAATTAGACTGCCTGCTAACCCTGCTAAAAGTGGAGCGAAAGAAATAATTCCTCCTTGTTTTGTTTCCCCTGGCGACTTTGTCGTTGTTTTCTTTGGCGACTTCGCCGTTGTTTTCCTTAGCGCTTGCTGACATTACTTTCACTGCGATGGTGCTGTCAGTCCCTAGAGACTTATGATTAGAGAGACAGAATTACGCTTAGCAACGGCTGCTGATAATTTTTTAATATGACCGGGTGTTAGGTATATTTCTCTGGTTGTGTATTCCGTTTTCATTTCATACTTGCTTGTTAGATTAAACTTGGACAGTCATCCTACCTTTTACAGAGTCAATTGTCAAGAATTTATCGCTAGACACAAGCGCAAATACGTTTAACGGATTTGTTGGAACTCTTCCAAGAGTCCAAGTTACTTCTATTTCCGCGGTTGAATTAATCATTCGATGGAAGTGTTTTGATACGTCAAAGAAAAAGATAGGATAAAGCATACGAAATTCTTCAGTATTAATCTGTGATCCGCTGTCAGCGTCCTGATATTTTTGCATCGCTTCCATCAGGTAAATATAAACTCTCCTAACATTTTTACCAGCGTCGGCTGTAAAATTACATTCAATCGCTCGTTCCGGGTATTGTTTAGAGTTTATTCTAAAAAATATTCTCCTGACGTCAGCGTTATCAAAAACAGAGTTATTTCGTAGTTGGTTACCAAGTCGTGCTGTTTCTTGAAAGACAACAAATATATACATTGGTAATTGTTCGCTCGAAGTGGCTGTAATACGCCATGTGTAATCGATTGCGTTAGGAACAGTTATTTTTATATATTTTACGCTGGAGAAAATAAATCTTTTTTTTTGTAAAAGCATCTAAGATCGTATTAAGTTATGCTAACCTAGCTATTGATGGAACAATTCGAAGCATCCACAGTGCTAATTTCGTAATCACAAATTTGTGATCAGCTCCACCAACTTGAATAAGACAATTATTTTGGTCTGCTCGATCTAAAATAAGTGTATGTTTCAACCCTCGAAATACCTTATGATAGTCGTGACAAAATCCAAATATTGTGCTTAACGGCAACATCATTGTTATTTGTGTGATTCCGCTGCAAGCGCTTTTCGTTTGGCATATCCCTCGTTGTAATGTTGTTGTCGTATGTTTGTGACGGCTAATCTTATCGCGTTTCCAATATCAGCAACTGCATTATTAGCGGGATTTGCAATAATGTTATTGTCATCTGCGCCAGGAGCACCAGCACCAGTACGAAATTCATTTCCAACAGCTTGCCCAAGTCCTGTGTCTTTGAACCACATCATATTTGTTGCAATTGATTTCGAGTAATCGTCGCTAAACGAAACAATATTTAATGTTGTACTTGCAACTGGTAAACAACTGACAATGTCCTCCACGGTCTGATTTGCTAGTTGATATCGTGCACTTTTAATCAAACTACAGCCATTATTTACTAGCGTAATTTCTGCTCCATCTGCTGCTGTTAATATCCTACCACGAACCTCTAGTATAGTCTTGTGCGGCAATAAAAATACATCTTCGTCTCTGGTGTTAAAAATTCTTTGACCAGCTTTATTTGGTTCGTTTGAGTTTTCATCAAGGTATTCAATATATTCGAATTCCGATGCTGTATTATCGGTATCATATTCCTCACAAAATCAAGATAATTTTTAATTGACATTTTTTATTTTATAATCGTTACACAAAATTGTAATGTCAGATCTGAGGTAAATTTAAGTTTCGTCTTGTTTTATTTACTAGCTCACGACCCACTTCCTCACTGCGTGGCGACAGTAATCTTTTTGTGGTAGCTATCATAGTTCGTTCTGTTTCCGCTGTTGGTGCAATATCTGATATTGCTCGTTTTATTTCCACGGTGGAAGGTGTTGTGCCTTTAATTTTATCAACGATTTTTTGCCCTACTGTACTGTCTGCTGCACTAGCTGCCCCTGTCGCAAAAGCTTTACCGACGTCAGTTGCAACTGGTAGTACTGTACTAACTCCTGGTAAAAATTCGGCAATTTTTGTAAATATATTTCCAAAGAATCCCCCTACAACAGTTCCTCGATAAATTTTTCTTTGTCTCATCTTTTTATTCAATATTGACCTATAAAATTTATGTCATCGCGCGTAAGTGTAAATAATACTTGACAATTTCATTGTTAAGATCTATTTGTCGTCCTGATTGATCTGTTAGTTGCATTGTTATGTTGGTTATTTGATTTTCAGGAGCAATCGGATAGGATATTATTTGTCGAGGAGTAATTTGCATTAGTGAACCAGGCGGAATATCTGGTGAAAAACTATAGATTGGTTGACCTTGACTTCCTAAAGATGAATGAGACCCTGGTGCAATAGAGCAATTAATCAATATTGTATTTACTTCTGTTATGTTAACTGGTAAATCCCCATCAGTATCGTTGGTTTTTAAATCCTAGCAATGATGTGATACTAGTCGCTGGTGAAAAATCAATTATCAAATTGTTTTTTAATGTGATTCTGGCTCGTAGCGTATTATTGTTTGGAGTTACTTCAAAATTGTCTGCGGCAGTGTATTTTGTTATCAACTCTCTTATTGTTTTGTTGAGATCAGTTACATTATACGCCCCCTGTGGTTTTTTGACTGATACCCAAGCACCAGAATTAAATGTGAATTCGTCATTGACGTTTAATTTTACATTTACCATAGAATGCCATACCGTAGCAGAAATCAGCTCGATTTCGTACTGTTTACCTGGATCTAGTATTATTGGCGGATTATAGTTGACAGAAAAGTTTGCGCTGTCACTCTTTGTTTGTGACGAGTTGAGGAATAATGTTATTGACATTATATCAATGTTGTTAGATAAGATCGCCATATAAAATTTCGTATTCGGGTGATGTTAGTAATCCACTCGATCTAAGATTATCTAATTGATCAGTAATTTCGTTGTCGATTTCAGTGCTTTCATTAACTGCTTCTTTGGATGATATTAATAAGATAAGTCAGTCAACCAGTTCGGCGTTTGATGTAAAAACATTAACGCCAGATCCAGTGGTTTCCTCTGGTAATCTTTTATATCGTTCGCTTTCGTATTTATTAAATAGTCTTTTGAAAGTCCATTTAACATAACCTCCTGGTTTATTTCGATACTGTTCTGCTGTTTTAAACATTATTTCAGCAATAATTTTTTTTCTTATAAAATCATATAATTTTAATAAATTCTTTTCATCTCTTTTTTTTTAATTTTTTTCATCAGCGTGTGAACCAGATTCGATAATTATTGTCAATTGTTCTGTGAAATTTTGATATTTTTCTTCTGGCCAATCTCGAATTTTGTCAATGTCTTCAATATCATGTCTACTAATAAAATTATTATATAACGTGCATTTATTCTATAAAATCTTATCTGCTTTTCGATAGGCATTATTTCCACGGTAGAGTCAGTTATCATTTTTTGTTGCTCAGCTAATTCCTTAGTTTGCTCTGATAAATTTTGTATCAACTTCATTAACTCGACTGGCTTAACTGTCAATCTTGCAATAGCATGTTGGAGCGCAAGAGGGTTATTTATTAATCTGTTAAATTCAGCCTGTCGTACAACAGGATCAGCAACTGTACTCACAATTTCCTCTACAATATTTTAGTTTCCTCTTTTGATCTTTCTCCGAGTAAACCTAACAACCCTTCTTCTTTCATTTTTTTCTAGTTCTTCCGGAGATAATGTTTGTAATTCTGGTTGTTTACCGAGAACTGCTTCGGTAATAGGTTTAAAAAGTTTGGTGGTTTCATCTTCTGCATCACGCTGTCCTTGACGAGCTTCTTCCACCCTTTTCTTAAAAGTAACTTGAGATGCTGCAAGTTTTTTTAGTAATTCATTTTTTTGATGATAATTTATTATTTATTTTTATACGCGATATAAAATTTGTTATAGATTCGTGTCAATACAACAACGAAACATTTTATCCGGATCACGCGCAAGTTTATCAAATAAAAAGAAATTGTATTTGTCTTCAGTTGCTTGATGATATAATTCAATAAATTTATCTTTCGTTACGTCACCACATTGCTCGTTTGCAATATTTCTCACATCAACATTATCGAGTCCAGGAAATAATATAAAACATCCCGTATTTCGCCTAATAAGTATGTCAACGTTATAAAAGCCTTGCGCTAGATAAATTGAATTACATTCTTTGTTACGTGATAATGAAAAGTAAGATTTAATCTTGTTCATCTCCTCGTTGTTTAGCGGAATATCGTCAAATACAATTATTTTATGCTCGGACGAATCAAGTTCGTTGACGGGGATTAATTCCTCTGGTTGTCTTATTAAAAATATATCATCGCCAGCGTCAAGCTCATCACGAAGTTTATCGTTGTATTCGCGTAATAACTCGTATTTGTCTTGTTGCGGATTAATTGTGTAAATATATACCTTATCGTAATTAAAGTTATCGTTGAGTAAGAGATTTAGCAAAAGGTTTGTTTTACCAGAGCCTGTACGACCAATAATAAGATAATGACAATCTGGAAGTTCGTTATTATGTTTATTATTTAATTAATCGTTCGGTGTCAAAATTTAATATCGGTGACTTCGCCATTGTTGTTATACAATTTGATGTTATATAATTTACATAATATGGCCTATTACACAAAGTTTGGAACAGCACTTACAGGATCTGTTTCCGCTGACGAACCAATAATAACTGATACATCATCGCTAGTAAAAAGAAACCGGCGACACAATGACAGGAAACCTGTCTATGTCAAATCAACGAGTTCTCGGTTTATAAACAAATTATCCGCCAATAAATGTTGTTGATACACAAGCTGTTAGTTATGCACAACTAAAAACGATCGATATTAGCAAACTATCACTGACAGGAGGAACTTTAAGCGGTAACTTGGATATGTCAGGGAAAAAAACAATAAATTTAGAAACCGCGTATCCGCCAAGAAACTTAAATCAAACACAAGCGGTAAGTTATTTACAGTTGAAGTATGTTGATGATAACAAGCTTGATAAAACTGGTGAAACTGTTACAGATAATATTAACGTGTCAAGTAAAAAAATTATTGGGTTGGAAACCGAGTATCCACCAGCAAATGTTGATAGCACACAAGCGGTGAGTTATACACAACTAAAATCCGTTGACGATGACAAGCTCGATAAAACTGGCGATACTATGACAGATTACCTTGTAATGAGCAATAACTCAAAACTAACTCGATTACCGACAACCTCACCACCAGCTAATGAGACTGATGCTATTAGTTACGCTCAGTTAAGAGGAGCACTTGTTCCGTATTTAAGACAATCCGGTGGATCAATGTCAGGTAACACAAATATGAGAAATAACAAAATAACAACGTTATATGTTCCAGTTAACCCTAATGATCTGACAAATAAAACGTACGTTGACAGTATATCTAGTGGTGGTATAAAACGAATCAAAAACAATGTTGGATATATTCCAACACTTTTTAAGGCAACTGATAACCGAGTTGGGTTTGAGGTAAGCGCATCATCATATTATCCTGAAAATTATCCTCATCATGCTTTCTCTGATGGGCAGGAATGGACTGCTGACGGAGAAGCTGAAAACTTTTGGATTAAAATTAAATGTCCCATTGCAGTCGCTATTTGGCAATTTCATTTGCGAGGTCGATTAAACTGTAGTGTTAGTCGAATTTATAACTGGCGATTGGAAGGATCAAACAATTATATCGACTGGACAGCGTTGTATATAGTACAGAGAACACGTATATTTCAACAACAAAATATTTTACATTTCCGACAGAAAATACTGTTAACAAGTACTTGTATTTCCGAGTTTATGTTATCGCTGCTGAACATCCGTTTCCAGGATTGACAGCATTTCAGATATACACACTTGATGATCAGATTTAATCTATCGTTGTAAAGTAATGTCTGAACCAGCAATTATAACCGTTGCAAGAGAATTTTATGATAATATTTTTAACCCCAAAAAAGATGTTGGAAATAAATCACTAGCGGCACGTGCGATAAATACTACGAAAAATTTTACAATTACAATGATAAATTCTCCATTGTCAAAAGAAGAAAAAAATTTTGTTCGTGTTATGTATATGCGAGGACCACAACTAATAAAAGCAATAGAAAACTTTGATATTATAAGCAGATACTGTCATCCTGATGATTGTCTAGAAGAACAAAAACGAGTTGAAGTCCTGATTAAAAAATATTGCTCGAGCTTGATTTTAAAAATATAAATTTGATAATACAATCAGGTTTATTAACACAAATGGTGCAGGAGGAAAACATAAACGATAACTATAATCGTCTCAAAAAACTAGAGAATTCTAGGACAATAGGAATAAGTTGGAACAGGGAGTTATACAGTAGTTTTTCAAAAACAGAATTTTTTAATTATCTCGGTATGTACTACCACGACAAGGAAACCCTAATTAAAATCATTACAATGGCAGCGAATAGAACGTTAATCATAAAAGTATACTCAAACGCATTCTACCAATGATACATAAAAAAGACCCAGAATTTGATCCGATTATCGTTGACAGATCTCTAGAGATAATCAAAGAATTTGACTATGAAATTGATAATTTCAGTGATGTTGGACGAGAAAAGTTTTTGAAGAAGCAGCACAAATAAAGTTGGAAAAAAAGATTGATTCTTATTACGACATAAGTGAAGAATATAATATTCCACTTCCATCGCTCCAGCGCTCTAGACAATTGTCATTACGAAATTATTATAATGAAATTGAGAAAATACTCACGAAACTGTACGAAAAATTGATGTGGAAAGTAGCTTTTGTTGTTGATATTGGCATGATTGGTAGATATATAACCCGAAAATTAATGCTAATAAATTTCATAGTCGCATACGTAATTATCAGACAATATCTCGTTCTCAAAAATTTTACGTTGGATCAAATAACCTTGGTACTTGGGTTTATTGATGAAACAGAAGGAGAATACAGTAATTTGGTAAATAACACAGATTTGTATGAACGTAAGGTAGAAAACACGTTTGATTCCTACAGTTAGTTAAAAAAAAATGAAGTACTAACAGATGAACGATATAAGGATACTTCGTCAGATGTTTATAACAAGTACAGAGATTTTATAGCTGATCCTAACAATAATAAGTTCCGTGAGTTTCTTGATTCGATTGTTGGTTTTATAGAGTTTTCAATATTGTATAAAAAATTGTAAGCAAATATTGTATAATGAAAAACCAGATAATCGATTTCAATCATATTTCAGAAGAAATTCCAAAACAAGATCTTGACGCACTAATGCAATATTACAAATTTTATCATAAAAACGTTTGGCGTGTAAAACAATGTTACAAGTATTACAGTAGAATACTTGGAGTAATATCATATTTACCACTGCTGATGACAAGCTCTGGTATAATTTCGAGTGGAGCATCATTAAATCCGTTTTTATTAATAATATCTGGTGTTGGTGTTTCTCTTTCAACAGCGTGTAAGGAAATTGAGCCTGGACTTGAGACTAAAACAAATGCTTGTAAAATAGCAAGTATCATTTATAAAAAATTACTTGATCAGATACGATCTTATTTGCTAGGTGTAAAATATGATATGGAAGATGTAATACGAGAGTTCCGTATTATTGACAGTATGTTAACAGATATTCTGCCAATGAGAGTTAGCATGTACGAAAATAATTATTATAAAACATGGCTTTAACAGTAGTAATAGTAAATGAGTTGTTTCTGTCTTTTTGTCAGAAAATGTCAACATAGAAGGGTTTTGGAGGGGGAAGGGGCTCTCGGAGCTAGAAACCTTGTTTTCTATTACTACTTCGAACCCACGACCTCCCGCATCCGAGGTGGACGCTCTAACCACTAGGCCACCGGAGCGGTCGACCAAGATAGGTAAGTGAGAAAAGAGCTTGTTTCCAATGGGTTGGTAGTTCTTCCAGGGTTTTCCTCCGCCAGGTATGCTGACTGCCACGCATAGGTTAGCATGTGCTGAAAATGGCGTTACTGAAAATACTATTTTGCGAAGGGGCTTTGGAGTAAAAAAGATCGTATTGTTCGCATTTCGACATGTTATAACAGGTATAAGGAAAGCATATGTTGATGAGTTGTTTGATGCCTCTAAAACAAATTTTCTGCTTTTTACAAACTTTTGAGTTTTAATGGCTTTAATTTTTTTTTTAATGTGTTATGACAGTCGGAGTATACAAGTTTCACACGAATTATAATGGAGTTTGCAGGGAAGAATTCAGTGGCACCATCTGCTATTTTTTATGATGAATACAATAAAAGAATACCCCACCCCACCCAAAAAACAACCAATGATGGTAACTCCTTATTCATGTGAGCAATGGTTTTTCATTGGATGACACAACATCACATGACTTGATATTTCCTCATGTTACATGGTTATCTTTTTTGACATACGATCATGATTTCATTAACTTTTATGTCATGTCACAATATTCTGTTCTTAGTTGATGCATATGAAATGTCATGTCTACAATTCCAACTCAGATTTTAATTTTTTTTATATCGTGTAATAAAAGATTAGTGCAGAAGTATTTTCTGATGAAAATGAAGGTTTTAACTTCGTTAGCCAAGGTTCCGGTATGTTAACGCTATCTACAGATAGTATTAACATATCGGAACCTTGGCTAGCGAAGATGGCAGTTTATGAGCAAGTGCTGTTTCCTGGTTCATATATCTTGATATGCACCTAAATAAAAGTCTTTAATTATGTGATAGTTTGTACTGAGTATTTCGATAGGAATATGTGTGGTGGTAGCAATAGTTATCCCCTTGAGGAATCACTATTACCACCAATAATGCTACTGGAGTCAGGCTGTGACCAGGTGTACTGCAAAGAGTCTGTAATTGTACAATATTGTTTTCTTTCCTTCATTCGTCCTCCTTAAATACCGTTTTACTCGCTTGTACGACGAGTCGAACTGCAAACTGCACAGACCCAGATTTACCGGCGCATCATGCCTCGACAGATCTGCGACTGTGCAATTTCTTGGGGTAATCAATAAAACAAACAAGACAGACCCTGATCTACAGGCGCATTATGCTATGGCATGTCAGGATCTTGGATGTTTGCAGTTCGACTCGACTTATAAGAGGGTACATACGGTTGCTCTAAGTGTAATAAGCGATCAAACTGACCATCTTTATGAGTTTAGATAGCAATTAGCATCTAAGAATATTTAGACTGAAATTGGTGTTGTCGCATCAATGACCCTTTCTTTGAGGAATTGCTATCGCTTCCACAGAGAGGCGTGCAATATGGTTTTAACAAGTTCAATGGCACGGAGGACAAAATTTGAGGTATGTATTTCACATGAAACAGTATTGAAAATATATTCACTGCAAAGGTAATGAAAGTTTGGACAGTACTCATGCCAGTATCCCTGGCAAATATGTAGCGATAAAAATCATGTCAATGGCATTTATCCATCAAGCGCAAGTTTTGCGGAGAAAATAAAGCACTTTCGCTTTCTTGTTTTAAAATTCTACAGAACTTCTAGGCTTAATCCGCAAGAGTCTTAAAGGAACACCACTGCATGAACTTGAAAGTTTTACTTTGCTTTCGTTGTTTTTCTTAGATTCGAATGTCGAAAATTTTTTAAATTAAGCCTCTGTTCAGTCTAGAAAGTCTGAAAATCGCGTTTAAAGGCGACCATACTTCGACGTGCAAAGGGCTTTCCTCGTCTAAATATAGAGCTTGACGATGCGAATATGGTCACGTGCCAAATCAAAGTGGTAATCTAAGGCGCAAACGACTTTAGGAACAAATTTTGTGGCGGTTAACATGTCCGATCCACATTTTATAAGTGGCATTATAAAAAAAAATTTTTTTCTAGCCACATCGAAAGGGTTCGTCACGTCTTCGAAGCTGGATGTGGCGTCCTTGGCGATTGTCTAATTGATGGGAAACCTCAGTCAACCAACACGTCTAGGAGTCGACGGCTCGAATTGCGCGGGTCATTAATAGAGCAGCTGACCATTTAATGGCGAATGTGTTGATTGCATCTGCCAATCTTTACTTGATACGCTCCTGACGCGTATTTGCGTCCCACGACACTTTGAGGAAGAAACAAAATTCACACTCTGGCTGTAAAGATGACTTCGTTTTGGCTCACATTGCTATTTGGTGGCAAAATTTAAGAAGTTCGAAGGCAGGCATCTCAAGACCTATGCCCTCTAACTTACCGTTCCACCCATATCCTCGTTTTAGAAACCAGTCGTCCCTGCCATAATGTACATAAGAGCCAAGCAAAGGGATCTTTTACATGCTAACTACTATTCAACCTTATGCCAGCAGACGATATCCGAAACAGATTTAGGGAGGCACTCTTACAGTGGAGGTAAGAATCCAAGGTTCTCCAACCGCAAACCTCCTGTCTCTCGCCTTTGACTTAATGAGGTCGCTCTACAGATGTTATGAACTTCTGAGAGAGAGGGGCGGGTGTAAGGTGAAGTTGTTTACATTTATAACATGCACAACGGAGAGAATGTTGGTATATCTCTATGTTACAGTTATATACTGTGACTGAATTTTCTTTGAATTTTGTACTTTTGGAAGTTGTACGCTGTCAAAGCACACAGCCAACTAAAATGGCTGCCTCTTGTGCTAAAAAAAAAAAAAAAAAAAAAAAAA
>JAECUM010046764.1:0-31448 GCA_016617855.1 Megalonaias nervosa | reverse complement strand
TTTTTTTTTTTTTTTTTTTTTTTTTTTTTTTTTTTTTTTTTTGGCAACTGCAGTACTACCAAGAACCTAAGTGACTTAACTGAGCAAAGGAGTCCATCCTGATTGTCCCCAGCACACATTTGGCAAAGACTAGAATTCTCTATCAGGGATGGAAGCACCGAGGAAACTGATTTTCTTGCAACAAAATCTGACTGACAAAACAAAGAAATATAATTTAATTCCCTCTTAAACTGTATTGATAAAGCTTGTAGTTCGCTTCTTTTCTGTGCTGACGATACATGAAAAAGAAAGACGGTTAGCTTCAGATGTTCAAAAGAAGCCTAACTTCAAGGTCAATGCGTTCTTTGTTTTGGTCAAAGACTACACAAAAGACTCTATCATGGCACAAAACTAGCGAGACACCGGTCTCTGCAGCTCAGTGTACTTAATAATAAGATCAGTCAAACGAGGATCTGAGCCAATGATTTTTATTTGCGAATTTAAAAGTTTTGAATGGACATCAAAATAATTTTTGATTTGGGACCGAACAAGATTTCTCCTTAAAAAAGATTAATAGAAAATCGGCTAATGCAGCAAGAGAGGGGCAGTAAGGATTAATGCGTTTCCTTGAGCACCAATCACAAAATATTCTCCACTTTGCGTCGTAGACCTTAGATGTATAACATAACGATGCAAACGGCAACCTTGCTATTAAAAAAAAAATTACCTGGTAGATAGGAAGCTTGAGATGAGCCAAACATGAAGATGGACAATCTGAACATTGGTGGGAATCAATAGTACCTATGTGTTTCGAAAGCATATTCTTCCACTGCTCTAACAAAACCTTCATGCGATGCAGTGGTAGCTCCGCCGACAATTCTGTGGCAGCAGTAAATTTGTTTCTTAATGTCTTTTCTACAGCCTCCAACAACCTTTACAAGGTAACACGAGACAATGATTTCTTCCTTCAGAAGACTGAAGGAAGACGCTGAAAACAGATCACTTTGGAATGCTACAGTTACACAATGGACATGGACTTTGACTTGAAAGCCTCTAATAATTTATCAGGGAGGCGAGCAAATGACCCCGATGAAATCCCTACTTGTGAAGTTGCGGCGTCGGCGGGGGTGAGGGTGGGGTAGGGTATAGTGGGGTGGGGGTGGGTAACAGGCCAGGAGGACGAATAAATCATTATAGTTAGAGGCCAAGATTAAGGGTGTCGGAGAAGCAATGAGGACTGACCGCCCGTTTTTTCTTGTTTTTTTTTTTTTTTTGTTTTTTTTTTTTTTTGCCTCGCCCGTGCATTAAATAACATTAATGAAACTAATATACGAACTGCTGTACAATACTCAAAGAGAAAACATATGACTGGATAATTTGGACGACCTGTAGGCACAGTACTAAAAGATATACAGATTTCATGGACATACAGTGGCACACACACACAAACATTTTGTGTGGACACACACATAAATACATTGGAAACTACATGAACAGATATTTCCGTATTAAGGGCACCTTTAGCTGCACATTAAAATCAACTTCCCTAGTATGTGTAACCTACATATATACACTAACGATTGAATTTTTTTAGCAATTTTTTGTATTGTCATGATTTATATTTATATTTTAAAAAACTGGTTTTAATACAATTTTCTAACAAAATTAAATCATGACAATACCTCTCCACAAAGGACACCTTTAATGGTTTCGGAACGTCCTCTATTCACAAGTTTGATTGTATGCTTATGTACAAGTAGACTTGGATAGAATATTATATCCCAGTTAGAGAAACACATTTCATATGAATTATTCATTAATTTATTTGTTATTTTCCATAACTACTGACATATTCATTGACAAGATCAGACATGCGGATGATGCGAGTGGTCACATCAGCAAAAGATAATTTCTTACACTGTATCATGTCCTATAGCACTATTAATAAAATTGACCTCAATAATCCCCTCTAAGCAGACTATATATATATATATATATATATATATATATAACATATATATATATATAATATATATAACACTCACTAATATATATATATATATATATATATATATATATATTACTAAAGACTGAACATCAGAATGTATGTAAAATTACTTTCGATTGTAGTTGTAGACAGTATACTTTGGAATTACGTGTTTTTTGTTTTTCTCTACTGTTTCGAAACATTCTGCACAAAGTAAACCACAATTCTTCCGGACGCTGCTGGAAATCTAAATGAAACAAATGCTACATCTGTTTTGTTATTTTTAAGTGTGTTACTTACTTATGGTACACGTGTACATGAGCTATAATATAGTGTCCAGATGTCATGTTCCAATGTCAAGACATGTAGTATGCTATATATAGATTATTTTCATAGAGTTAGTAAGAACGATCGGAGCTGCAGACGTGTATACGTCCGATTTAAAACACAGAAGTCAGAAGCAATTTTGTTATTCTATTTAACTGAGTATGCATGTACTCACTAGTTGATTTATTTGTTCAGGATTGACATCGGTTTTGGGTTGCTTGGTCTGGGTAGAGGGTTAAGACATCAAATCAGCTCTAAGGGTATGAGCTGACATTACTTTAATTAGAGGAACACTATGCATACAGTGTAAGTTGCTGTACTTTTACTTTTTCATATGGAGTTTGGGTGCACCTGTCCCCAACCCTGGACGCGATTCATCGCCCATTTTATTTTTTTAAAATTTTTTTTAACGTGAATTGGGAGGGTTGTCGACTGATTTCTTACGTCAATCAGCCAGAATGTCGCTAAATCACTTCATTTACACGGCTGAACTTGAGCACACCCCCCCCCCGCCCCTTTGGAGCCCTTGGGCCGAAACGAAGATTCGTGAAATCCAGAAGTATGTGTGCACTTTTCATTGTGAAACATGATGGAGGATATAATCGAATCCATGATTGTTAGCTAATGTGTTAAATGTATTTTCAGACTTTCAGATGCCCAACAAGCCGTTTGCTTCTTATGCACCTTCAAATGTTCAACAACCCTTTGTTTCTTTTCTTAGGTATTTTTTTTTTTTCCCTTTAAAATGTCAAACAACTTTGGTATTCAAAATTAACACGATGAGATATTAAAATTTCTTTCAAACTGTATCTCGTAAATTAACACCTGGTTTAGTATAATCTGGGTACACCGAACTTGGTGCAATATGAAAATCGTGTAGCAATATATATCTGTCATTAGTTTGATTTAGTCTTCAGAATCCATTTTAGTACATTTACTTATATACGACATTTAACAATGTTGTAGTTAGCATTCTATGAGACCCGACTAATAATGATATCAATATATTCATGATAGGCACGGAGTTATTAACATGTATGTAATTATTCGATACTACAACAGTTAGTCATATCAAATCAGACTTCTCAAATTCTTGCGAATACCGTAAATATTCAGCATTTTGGTGGATGAAAAATTGCGCTCGGGAACATTCTAAAGGTGTCACGTGACTTGCGTATGTGTTTGTGGATACAGTTAACGTCATTTATAAAGATCTAGTAGAAATTTGCTATCAGATAAAACAGAACACCTTCTAAATAAATAAATCTAAAATAATGAAAAAATCGAGGATCGAAACCAAACGAAAATAGCCGAAAATATTACTTTTACTACTACTACTACTACTAATACTACTACGAATTGTCGTAGTCGTTTTTACCATATGAAGTATTGTTGTGGTTCCGACATAAGCAAGTGATGTACAAATTTTCCGTGACAAGTTCTCTTTGTTTGTCATTAGATTTTCCCAAAATGGCTGTTGACATTAGAGTCGCAGGTGCACGCGAAAGACCCAAACCCGAAACTAGCGAAGAATTAACCAATCTGGTCACGCCAGGAGACGTGATTACATCAGATACAGGATATTTAAGGTTATTTTTATTTAATAAATCAAAAATTCCCGATTATCGTTGCTGCTGGACTCAGTTATTAGAGTATTACATGTTTTCGTTTTGTGTTATAGATTTTCGTACCACAACAATATAAAGTTCACTGGTAGATGTTTTGCAAGCATATGTTTTAAATGACAACTGGACTGATGTGGAGTTTGAGAAGGATCACGTTTTAACAGGGAGAGTTTGTAAAGATTCTGTCATTTGTTGGTTGTGTTCTCGTTGAATCTCAAGTGAGAATATCTAACCACAGAAGCTCGTATCATTGCTTACAGTTTACCTGTCATACATGTACTGTATAGCAACTACAAGGGAGGACACTTCTCTTCTTTCTCGCGTGACCTATTTAAGAATAAACGCTGATATTTCAAGCTACATTTCGCGTAGCGTAATAAATTTGGTACCGATATTTAGCTCATGCATTCGATTTTGTATGCGTATCCAAAGTTTGGCTTACTGTCATACATTTAAGGAATGCCAGACCATTTTCCCACGCTACTGATCGACATGGCTATGATTGCGCCCGCTTAATATGCAAGTGAAATCCCGATGAATGGAATACTGTCCTCTCATTGGTTAAAAGAAAATGACATCCTTTATTTGTTTATAACTTATTTTCAATTGGCCAATGAGAAGGCAGTATTCCATTCATTGTGTTGTTCTTAAATATTAAGTGGGTGCGATCATGGCCATGTCCAGCAGTGGCATGGGAAAATGGTCTGACATTCCTTAAAGGTACGATAGTAAGCCAAACTTCAGATACGCATACAAAGTTGAATGCATGAGCTAAACATCGGTACCAAATTTATTACACTACGCGAAATGTAGCTTGAAATATTGGTGTTTTTTCTTAAATAGGTCGCACGAGAAAGGAGAGAAGTGTCCTCCCTTGTAGTTATTATATAGTACATGTATGACAGGTAAATTGTAAGCAATGATACGAGCCCCTGTGTATCTAACACAAATGTGTTGCTTCAATCACTTTATTCTCACAACAGACAAATACTGTATTTTGAGTGAGAATCCTTGAGCTTTTATATGTGGAAATCAGAACATAACCTATTTCAATATTACTACAGATTCATGGCAATGAATTTATATAACAAGGATTAGACTTGACGTCTGGATACACAGTCGGTCCAAATTAAGTTAATTTATTGTTTGCTAGCCACCAGACAGTGAATTACATATTATATGGGTGTCCTCTATAATGGGTTAAAACTGAGTGGGATTGGACTTAAAGAAAATACATAACAAAATCACATAAATTAGATGTTTATTTATAATGCAAATACTTTCATGTATCACACTATAAGGACAACTGGAAACCTTATACAACATATGCACACAAAAGTAATAAATAGATATAGATAAATAGTACTGTTCCACTGCGGATATGATTAAAGAATGAATTTTCAGGGAATAATTACAAATGATATAATTTGTTAACAAGTATGATAGTACATTGGAATTGTCATAGATGTAATGACACTGAATTTTAGCTGGACAACCTAATGTGTGTTCATAAAAAAATATATTTTGGTTATCTCATGGCATCATGATGATGACAGCGAATGTTCCTGGACTACCACTTCCAATGAATGGTTGAGGAATGAAATGTAGTCTAGTTCTCTCAGCCTGCTGAAGGATTCCTAGGGAACCTCCCTACTCCACAGGAGTTCAATGTTTCCCTAAAACAGTTAAAAATGCAGCAACATAATCATATAATGTATGAGACACACATAAAAATGTATTTAAGTGAATATGCAGTGGTATAAATTTACATATGTGCACATGAATGAACTTCATTACACAATAAATTCTCCTTTCATAAGATTATTAATATAAACATTTTTGTATATGAGTCTGTCTATAACAATAATAATTGCACTGCATTATAAATGCAGTTTGTCATCATTTAATGTGTATGACATATAACTGAATTTAACTTGCCTGTTTGGCCTGAGACAGACTGTATTGTATCTGACAAAATTGTATTATGTGAGATAGGTCTGATTTTCTAGAAGATATTGAATAAATTCTGTAACATTGAGTATATATAAATGATTTCCTCACCTGTAAATTTTACATTTTTGCAAAACTCAACAGATGAAGATTACTTCCATAAAGTGAAGAGCTCCATGACAAAGCTGTTATGCATTGTTGCGCTATAGAAAAAAATAGCACTATAAGTGCTCTGGGTGTGCTCAAATCCATGACCAGAGAATTCTTAATAAATGGCCTCCACTGTTGGCATATTGTGCATATTTCATTGAGTTAGCAGAAACCAGTATTTTGAAATTGCAATAGCTAAAACAATACACCTCGGGTAAAGAGTGTACACAGCAGTGAAATCCAGTTTACATATGCCTTCATATACATGTATAATACAAAGGTATTCTCAAATACATAATTCCATGACAGCAATGCCAGTAACGTCAGAAAATAATTTAAAGTGGTGGTGAACAATTTGCTGGTCTAATATTTTTGTGTACTGGTAATACCAATATTAACTCAAAGAGCAATAAATGTTTAAACATGAAACTAAAAAAAAACTGACGAGGGTGATGGGGTTTGGTTCAAAACTTCAAGATTTTGATTGTAAACCTGCTCAGCAAAAGTTTGTGTTCAGTTTGCTTAAAGTGAGTGTATTATGCTATGCTGTTTTACTTAAAGATGAAATGAAAAGCAGTAAACAGAATAGGGTCATTTGTTTGTTCTTCAAGTGTCTTGGCAAATGTATTGATCTGAAGTGGAATTAAGCTAATTAAATAAATTAATATAGAAAATAAACTGTGATCACTTCCTATCTGCCTCTGTTTTTCATCCTTTTACTATAATACTAAATATTTTACAATGAGCATTAGCAATCTGACTACATGTACATGTATATTGGTTACCCAACAATACATATACAACATTCTGAATTATTGCAAGGGAAATGAAAGTATCATGATTGATTCTCCTGTTTTTAGGTCTGGGGCTACAACTTTGTTTCATTGGAGTCCAGAACTTTAAAATAGGGCTATATCAAATCTTATAGCCTGATGTCCCATATTGTTAACTTTCAAAGTTAGATAAGTAAAATTTACCAAAGCACAAATCCAGGGCAAATGCTTTTTTTCCTATTCTAAAACATGTTGGGCAAGTGCTCATTGTTCTACTTTAATCATTTTATCTATTTTATCTGCCCATTCATGCCCAAAGGGCATTCAGGATGCAGGAATCAAAGTTCTTTTCATTTATTCATTCACATCTGGTTATAGTACAATAATTGGTCATTGATAAATGTCACATGTGCTCAAATTCTATTACAGCTTGGCTGCATATTGGATTAAGTGACCCGATTAATAGCCAACTAAAAATGGTAAACAAGCCCAATCTATTATGATTAATTAGCAGTGTTTTAAACAACTTGTGTTTACTCGACCCCGATACTCTCATTTCAATCCATCAAGTCAATGCAATAAAATTATTGAAAGGCACTTTACTGACATAATACACCGCTCCGGTGGCCTAGTTGTAGAGCGTCTGCCTCGGATGTGGGAGGTCGCGGGTTCGAAACCCCGGCCAAGTCTTACCAAAGACTTTCAAAAATGGTACTAACAGCTGCCTCGCTTGTGATCCAGCATTAAGAGGTTAGTGTTAGGACTGGTTGGCCTGGTGTCAGGATAATGTGACTGGGTGGGACATCATGCTACATGTCTGCAGCATGATGCCCCAGTCCTAAACATCACTATAAACTGTCACACTGCAGACATTGTAGCGATATGACTGAAAAATTGTTAAAGCTACATTAAAAATCTAAATCACACACACACACACACACACACACACACACACACATACTGACATAAGTGCCCATATCCTTTATGAATTGATTAAATGACAGTAACAAGCCTTTATATTTTTAAATTGATTATACAGAGGATCAGCTTAAGTGTGAGATATTGCATTTGAAATGATTATGTTAGGTGTAGCAGTTGCTGTTCACATTTAAAGAAGAAAATGTACATTATGATGACTTTAGTGCATATACCATAGTTGTCAAATGAGGTGATCATCTCTATATTTAATAAAATGTGTTTATTAAAAAGGTATAACACAACTAAGAGAATGAAATTCCAGCCACATTGGGTTGATAATTATCCATGGCTTGAAATCATTGACTCAGAAGGAACTTCAATTTGCAGCTGTGGCAAACAGTATATCAAACTAGCATGGGTTGGATATGCAACCAGTGTATATGTCAGTGGATGTGAAAAATTCAGGATTAAATCAATCAATCCAGATATTTTTGACCTCATAATGCCATTGCAGCACAGTATATGCATGACGCTAGCCAGCATTTCCAGAAAATTCTTTGCCAACACCCCACTAGGAAAAGCCATTGTAAAATTAAATGACAAATAAAATCAAATAGAGCGCTCCATAGCACATCCTACAGCCTAGCTCAGGTGCCCGAGTGGCCGAGTGGTTTAAAGCACTGTCTGTTACGGATCACTGTCATCTCACCTCTGTCTGCGTTGGTTCGAGTCTAAGATTCGGCGAATGTGGATATGTGAGAAAGCTTGCCAGTAGCTTCTCGTGGGTCGGTGGTTCTTTCCGCGAATTTCCTGTTTTCTTCCTCCACCATTAATACTGGCCGCCATGTATAGCCTATCGTGTGCTGAAAAATGGCGTTAAGCCCCACAACAACAACAACAACAACAACAACAGCCTAGCTCAATATGGAAAAACCATTTTCTGGTAATAGTAATGCTTTGTGTGCTCCAGGGGATGAACAGTTTTAAACTTGCTGCTAATTAAAAGAACAGACAGGGTAAGAGACTTTGTTCTGTCATTTGATATAGTCTTCAGAAAAGAAGTTAGGGAAAGTCTGAATTCCAGTAAATTCCTTTATGTTCTTGAAGATGGAAGTACAGATGCTACCATATGAGAGCAAGAAATATTGTTTATAAGATACCCTGAAAATAAAAAGTTCAACCCTTTGAAAAAAATAGATCTGTTGTAGATTATTTGTCTTGTTTGTTTTCTATGGATTAAATTACATCTCATTAAATTTAGGTACCAGTAGGTGGTACAAGTGAATTTTTTGTAACCACTTGTATTGGACAAGTGGGTGAAAAAATATTTTATCAGCTGTGTTAGCTGTCTCTCACTAAGTCGACCACCTTTTAGTCCAGCATTGTTTGAAATTCTATGTGAACTTTAATGTTTGAATACAGATCATCCACCACAGATTAGCATATCAGACAGCATTCCACCATGTAACATTAACAAAAAAAAAAACTGGCAAAGAATAAGCAGGGACTTTAGCTTCAAGGTCAAATATGCACAAAATTCTCAAATAACACACTATTTCTCCTTGTAACACATCACCATGGCATGCCTCATTTTTCCCTCAGACACTCCTTTTTTTTTTTTATTTGGTCAGCCTTGGTCAAATTGTGGAGTAGCTAAAGGCTAGACTTATCACTCATGAAGCCAGTGTGACTAATTAACAGATTCCATATCACTGTAATTATTTTGTGAAAAGGACTCTCCCTCTGATGGCTGCTATGACATGACTTCCAAGAAACTTCTCTTCTCTTGTGTGTGTACATAAGCACCTGAGATTGTTCAGAAAATAAATGACACCCGCCTTTGTTGTAATGTCAGATTAAAATTTCAGTTATACAAGAATAAATCATCAAAGTAATCAAAGCTTTCTCAAAACTAGACCTGGACAATATTGTCAGATCATCAATATGCCATAATAATAATTATAATGTGTGATTTGTACTACGTCATTGCAGTATCAGTAGACACTTTTTAAATTAGTGCAGAAAAGTACGTAAACATGTAAAAAAAGTTGGCAAGATCTGTTTTCATTGTTTGGGAAACAGGCTTGTGAAGAAAAAAATACTAATGCCAACAAAAGACAGAAAAATAGGTGGAAGTTCCATTTGTCTGGCAATATCTGAGAATCAGTACCTAAAGCTTGTGTGAATTCATCTTGACAAAACTTCATGTGTGTTGTCAAGCTCTTTATCTACTGTCTTTACTCATAAGTTTCTTTAGTGTGAATTTAAATGTAATTTTATTTGCCGAAGAGTAAACTGCAAAGCATTTTAAATGATCATTCTTAGGATTGAAACTAATTGTTCAATTATTATTGTTGTTAATGTTGTTAGGATTATAAATTTACATTATAATGTGTAATTTCAACATTCTATTTACAATGTACTTTTCCATCCTTCTAAAAGTGAGGGACTCCCATGTTTATGCTGGGGACTCTCACAGATAAGCTGGGGATTCCTGAATTCTGAGTGAAGAATCCAAAACTCATTCGGAAACTCTGTTGAAAGCCTTGGAATAATGTCTTGATCAAAACTGGAACTGTGTTTGATAAAAATCTTTTTTTCTTTTTTCATCAAGAGACTATATAATTTTATTTCTAACTATGTCTCATTTTTCAATGAATCTGCCTTAAGTTAAAAGACAAGATAACATTTATGCATGGGAAATTGAAGATAATATCCAAATTTTACATCTTGCTTGTGACGTATTGTTTTTTAATTTGTTTTAAAGACATCATTCAAGAGGTCTTGATTTAGAATTTCATACTCTACTGTAGAAAGGAAAAATGCATTGTCTGAAATTATGAGCTTCTCGTGAAAATTGCGATTTCAACCAAATTTGCCCTTGCATAACATGTATAAATTACCTCACCCAGCAAAATTCTGAACTTTCCTAGGGTGCTGTGCAAGAGATTTTCCCAGTCTTATCATATGTATTTCATCAATATAATTTTTATTCAATGACTTTTAACATTTTCAGGGGTCATGGAACATACATGGATGAGGACAAACTACTCGCCTCTGTGGCGGGTGTGGTGGAACGTGTGAATAAGCTGATCTGCGTCAAGGCTCTCAGAACACGGTTAGATTTATTTGCTTTCATTTAGTCCATGAATTCTGTCAGACTTTATTTATCAGAAACACAGTGACCTGTATCTTTATTACATTATAATGCTTGCTGGTATCAGTGCTAATGCATTTATCCAAAATATATTTTGATTGGAGGTAATTGTAGCTGGAACTGATATCTATCTGGACTAGAGAGACTGGATAGGGTTCAGAATTTGATGTCATAAAATTCACGTTACCGTGTAAATGTGCTGTAAGTCGACTCCAACATAGATCCTGATTTGCTGTCACCTGCTGTACCAGCAAATCCGAGTCTACATTGTTTGTTCTACTCATTTTCATAACAAACTGCACAGACCCAGATCTGCTGGTGCATTATGTGATGGTAGATGTGGGTCTGTGCAGTTTGCAGTTGGACTTGTCTTATAAGAGGGTATATATGGCACATCTTAAAGTTTTCCACAAATTTATTAGTTATTATAAATTTCCCAATTTTTAATATATAAAAACCTGATTAGGAGCAATTTATTTCAGTATGAATTTAAATAAATCATCACTGTTGTAAAAACTTAGCTTTTTTTTGGTTCAGGAAAAGATGTATTGTAAGTGAGGAATGTGATCTTTGTCCTTCAGTTTTTGCAACATCATTGAAAATAGCCAACTTGATGTTGTGATTTTGTGATATTGGAGACACTGAAGAAATAATCTTACTTACTATATTGAATATTAAAATCAAGCAAAAGGAAATTGCTCACCAATTTATAATTATTTAAAATATGTTCCTTCATTACCGAGCAGAAATTCCATACACAAAGGGTTGTTTACACAGACATAACTGTCCATACACAACGATTAGTTTACACAGAAATAATAGTCCATACACAAAGGGTTGTTTACACAGACATTCCACACACAAAGGATTGTTTATACAGACATAACTACCCATACACAAGGGATTGTTTATACAAACATAACTGCCCATACACACAGGGTTGGTTACACAGACATAACTATCCATACACAAAGGATTGTTTATACAAAGATAGCTGTCCATGCACAAAGGGATGTTTACACAGATTGCAGATACAAAGACATCACTGTAGTGATAAAGTAGACTTATATCTCTTTCATTTGACAGTTAATAGAAAACTTGCTTTGTATGACCTCGGGCAGTCATGAAAGGATAGTATATAGATGATGTAAAGTAAACAATCTGGGATCATGCTGGGCTTTGCCAGTGTTGCAAATTGCATTTTGTTTTCATTATTGGCGATAAAATATACAATCTAGTGATTCTTTTAGTAACAAAATTGTTTGGCTGTTTAAACTTGTATATATGGTCTTGGGTTTGGACTGAAGAAATTCAAAGGCACCATGAAAGGAAGCCACAAAATTGGATATAAATGCATTGGAATCTATTTTTACACGAACACATCCTTTATTCATATTGAAAAGACCATCTTAAGAGTGCATTGTTACATCATAATCAGCTTATGCTTACATCTGGCCTGAGTACAATTTGTTGTGATACACTAATATAGTCATGCTAATGGATTAGCTACAGTCGACCAATTTGCGAAGTTGGGAACAGGAATGGCCACAGTTGACCAAAGGATGTTTTCTTTTACAACAAATGTAACCAGAAAAAAATAGTTCTGCTGAAAATTCAAGAAAACTGATCACCTTTGAAGCACAGATTGTTCTGCATAAATACTAAGCAATGATAAAAACTTAGCCTCAATCAATGTTCTGCAATTATTGGATGTTATTGCCACAATAACAAACCGACATTTGTTTGGTCCTCCAAAGTTGGCATTTAATAACACATGTCCCCATCATCTTGGCAAACCTACTACAATCTTCAATAAAACCAAAGCACCTTTCACCAAACTTAAATAAAAGCAATAGAATCTGATCAATTGTTGCATTTTCCAAAGTGATTGGAACACTATTATTGTGCAGAGAAAGTTTCCTTTTTGCAGGAAAAATGTTTATGCTCATGAACGCTATCAATGGTGACATAACACACATTAAATTTCAAATCTTTTGAAACCATAGATGTCATTGTTGTGAGGTTAATTGATGGTGGGACATCTTGCAAAGAAGTTTTTTAAACATTTTAATTTGTTCACATTTTCGTTTCCCTATGAATAGCCTCATCTCTATGGTTGCTTCAGCGAGATGATAGCTGTCTCCAGCTGACCAAAATCTAGGCCAATTTAAATACATGTACATGTAGCATGTAAACAGCTATACAGTCACATGCTGCTGGCATAATAAATGTCTTGGTGAATTTTTTAGTAATGTGTTTGGCAACATTTTTTTAAAAATTGGTGACAAAATATTGAGGTTGGCGATATTTTGGGTGACAATTATTTTAAAGCCAGCACTATCCCTGAACAATGTCAGCTATTTTTATCTCTTGTGTCCTAGACCAGAAGAGCTAATGGTATGAGATATTATTTCTCAGTTAACACAAGTTTGTTACTGTTACTCCTCCTACAGGTTGTTCCATTTTAACTCGCATTGTGCCCAGAAAATGCAGTTTACTTTGATTTTACAGAGTTCATATTAAAATGGGCAGAAACTTTTAATTGCATTTATAGGTATGGATTCCACATTAAAAGTGCCTGGAACCGCCCTAAATTACTTTGAGGATTGCCATGAAACTTTAAACTCACATTCATCACAAGTTTCTCATAAATGAAGATCTTGCTGCTCAGACATTGAATATGGTCACGATTTATGCCATTTCGAAAATCTTGTAACTATTTCTGATGAATGGATAGTTATATCAGAATGGGGTTTGCACCAGAGGACTTCTTATCATGTTAGGTTGGTCCTAAATGAAAATGGTTTCACTCAGAAATCCAATATGGTCACCACAATAACCATATTAAAAACTTCCTGAATGGAGAATCATGTCAACAGGGGTCTTCCCTGAAAAGCTTCTATGATGTCTGGTTGGTCCTAAATAAAAATGGTGCTGATCTGACATCCAGCATGGCTTCTACAGCAGCCATCTTGAAAATCTTGTAATTGGTACTCCTAAAAACTGTGCATGAAACTCATGTTGAAAGTTAGAGCCTCTCAAAACTGTTTGAGGATTTTAGTCAAGACACTAGATATCATACATCTATGGCATTGAAATCTAACATGCTGGATACCCCCCCCCCCCAAAAATCCTTGAAATTTTATGATTCTAAGTGCACTAAAATGAAAGTGGCAGAATGTCAATATTTTTTCTTTGAAAAAAGTGAGAATATATGCTTGTTTTGATATAAATATATCACTTCATTCAATTTCAGATACAATGGAGAAGTGGGTGATGTGGTGATAGGTAGGATTCTTCAAGTGGGAATGAGGAGATGGCTTGTAGAGACTCACTCCAAACTCAACTCCATCTTGATGCTGTCCTCTGTTAATCTGCCTGGTGGGGAACTGGTATGGAAAATTTTCATTATGCACCTGCTGTTTCTATGGTGGGGAACAGATACTGTTATCTATTCCAGTCTGACCTTCTTTTCATATGTATGAACGATTGTCAGCCTTGTATGTCACAAATTTCATTTCACTTTGACTTGAAACTGATTCTGTCTTCTGTTAACCTGACTGGTGGAAAGATGATGGGAGAAAGTCATTGCTTATTCTTATTGGTTGGCCTGCCATTCTCACAATCAGACGTTTTAAATTCATCTCCTGCCCAGGATGGCAAGACACTCTGCTTTGGCAGTAAATAGTCTTTCATGTGCTGATAGTCTGCAAAAAATCAATCATTCAGTCAATAGTTTTATTAAACAGGTTAGTTTGGTAAGTAATTGTTTTCATTAAAACTAAAATCATTGATAAAAACTGATGCTTTTTCATTATTAAGAGAGTATTATCTTGTGATGTCTGTCCATCTAGTCATCCATCCATCTGTACACCTTCTGCATGTTCCCTATTTTGTTTCTGCACAGTATTTTGAATTTTCCACCATCTACCATTACCAATCTTTGTAAGTAGCTTACTTTGGATTTTGAGGTCAAAGGTCAAGGTCATTTGGACTGAAAAAAAAGAAAAAAAATAGGCTTGTATACAAATATCTTGGCCAGACTTTGTTAATGGCTTGCATTTGAGATAAGAAGGACACTTATTGATTTTGGGGTCGAAATATCAAAGGCCAAGGTCATGGTGGCTTTAAGAAGAAATATAGTTTCTGCATCATATCTAGAGTTATTTTTCACCAGTTTTAACCAAACTTTGTAGATGGCATCAATTTGAGACAAGGGATACTCCTTTTCATTTTGGGGTCAAAGGTCAAATGTCACATTTACAGACACTGGAAGAAGGAAGAAAATGCTCCACAAAACAATGTAAATTCTGTACCACATACCTCGACAAAAATTTGTAGATTCATACCTTGACCACACATTGTGAATAGGGTTGCATTAGAGACAAGGAAGACGCCTGTTTTTTTTTTTCGGATGCAGAAGATAGAGATAAAGGATCAGACCAATGCATAAAATAAGTATGATATAATACTATTTACCAAATAGCAGGCCATTTGTTTTTATTTTATATAATACTATTTACCAAATAGCAGGCCAGTTGTTTTTTATTTTATATAATACTATTTACCAAATAGCAGGCCATTTGTTTTTGTTTTATATAATACTATTTACCAAATAGCAGGCCATTTGTTTTTGTTTTATGTTAGGAAATATCATGTATTATTCATTTAAAGTATTACATATTGATAACATTTAGATCAGGTCAATTAATGATGTTGTTCCTCATGTGCGATCTATTTATTCAGTCACATTGCAATTTATTTTTGAAAGTGAAAAATGCATTTTACATGGATGATTCTATTCAAGAATTTACCCTTTGAGAAACCACACATAAATAGATTCAAATGACCATTTCCTAGCAACCATGTCAGCACTCAGACATCCATTTATCATGGATTTTAGATCAGGGTCTGTGTTATTTGTTCTACTATTCTGAACAAACTGCATAGAACCAGATCTGCCAGTGCGTTATGTGATGGCTGATCTGCGTCTGTACAGTTTGCAGTTGGAGCCAACTTATAAGTGAGTATCTGTATTTGCTGGCCTATGAGACGATACTTTTTGACCAGAATATCTTAGCTTCGTCTTATACTCCGAATCGACTTATATATGGATTTTGTCATCCGAATTGCTTTATCATATTTTTCATATGGAAAATAATTCTCCAAGAGTATGAAAAATAGTCTGTAAAAAATATTTCATTTTGGAGAAGAGATTGTGTATAAAAAAATATAGTATCCCACATTGAGTATTTAAACAATTACATGATTATCGGTGTTAAAAATTAACATAGATCAGATGTAATTGTGTTAAAGCAGCATGCACCAGTAATGCACGTTGCTTGTAATGTACATTTTTTAAATTTGATTACATATATGTGCATTACAGTTTACAGGTTAGAAGATGAATAACCATGACAATGACATATTCTATCACAATTTACTTCTTGCACCTAATGATGAAATAAAACGTATGCCCCATTGAGAGAGAGAGAGAGAGAGAGAGAGAGAGAGAGATAGACAGAGATGTCTTCATAATTGTAAATCTTTATTGTTCACTTACCTGATGACTCATCTTACTCATGTACAAGTGTAGTATCATATTCTATTATCAATTAATACCACTAGGTAAGCAGTTCCTTCTAGTTTTTTGTTGCCACTTCCATTATTAAAAGAATCACATGGCTTGGTAGTGGTATTTACATGCTAATTAAATATGCTACAGCTGTATTCAGTCATTCCAAGCTAACACTTGTTTGATATCAAGATTTGGCAGACCAGATCAGATTAGCAAGGCTACCAGTAGGAAATGAGGCTACACATGGGTATTATGAATACTGTACCATATAGTGAGAGGAAATGCCAGGTGGTTACTAGTGTAAATTTCACAGCCAGTGACATTTTTGAACTTGCCGATGGGATGGAATCGACAGCAATTTAGAGTACATCTAGCATGAGCAAAGATCAAAAACAATTATGGCCTAAGTACAGGAAAAGTACATGCGCTTTAAACAAAATCTTATTTGTTGGGAATGGAGAGGTCATTATACTTGCAAAGAATCTTGTGATTTAACCTAAATGGAGCCTATATGAAACCCTGAAGGAGTATGGTATGTATTTTCATAGTTTACATTTACTGTTTCATTTATTAATGTTTTCTCACTTTGACAAAAGCTTCAGCAACACAGGGGCAATAAGGTAAAAAAAAAAAAAACCAAACCCCCCCCTAAAATCCCTAACAGCTCTACTCTCTCTCTCTCTCTCTCTCATATCTCAGACCATATTTTATTTTGATCACAAGGTGCAAGAAGAAAATGTGATGGAATACATATGCATCCTTCTGTCTGTATCTCTCTCCCCTCCCCCAGGGAAGAGCATTTTAGTATTAATGATGCAATTTCCCTATTGCTGGTAATCTGAAATTGCATACAGTGGTACTTTTAATATTTTGAAACCGGAAGTTATTATAATTTAATTCCACACAGCATCACGAGTTTTATCCTATCTGTAACTCAATAAATTTTTGGGTCAGCATCATTATATGTAGCTAAAAGTACATAATACATTTAAAATAATTCATGTGAAACAAATTAGGTATCTTTTGTTACATTTAATGATCCTGACTGGAAAGGTTACTGAGTTACAGATAGGATAAAATTTGCAATGCTGTGTGGAACGAAGTGAAAAAGATGATGCCAAGGTGTTGATCTGGCCTCATCTTATACTCAGCATCATCTTTTATGTTGATGAAGGATGGAAAATTTACCAAATTTGCTGATATGACTTATACTCCGCATTGACTTATAGGCCAGCAAATATGGTATATATTGTATTTAACAAGACATCTGATGGCTAAACATGTTAGGTGGCTCAAGCAAAAACAACACTATGTATGATACAACAATGTGAAAATGGTATATCTTATGATGTTATCATAGAGAACACACATACTTGACTATGCATACCCTCTAAGGGGTGAACCTGTCCCAGAGTGCATACCCATCATGTGTCTTGAACTGACCAGAGTGCATACCCATCCTGTGTTTTGTACTGACCAGAGTGCAAACCCATCCTGTGTCTTGTATTGACCAGAATGCATACCCATCCTGTGTCTTGTACTCACCAGAGTGCATACCCTTCCAGTGTCTTGTACTGACCAGAGTGCATACCCATCCTGTGTCTTGTATTGACCAGAGTGCATACCCATCCTGTGTCTTGTACTAACTGGAGTGCATACCCATCATGTGTCTTGTACTGACCAGAGTGCATACCCATTCTGTGTCTTGTACTGACCAGAGTGCATACCCATCCTGAGTCTTGTACTGACCAGAGTGCATACCCATCCTGTGTCTTGTACTGACTGGAGTGTATACCCATCATGTGTCTTGTACTGACCAGAGTGCATACCCATCCTGTGTCTTGTACTGACCAGAGTGCATACCCATCCTGAGTCTTGTACTGACCAGAGTGCATACCCATCCTGTGTCTTGTATTGACCAGAGTGCACACCCATCCTGTGTCTTGTATTGACCAGAGTGCATACCCACCCTGTGTCTTGTACCCACCAGAGTGCATACCCTTCCAGTGTCTTGTACTGATCAGAGTGCATACCCATCCTGTATCTTGTATTGACCAGAGTGCATACCCATCCTGTGTCTTGTACTGACCAGAGTGCATACCCATCCTGAGTCTTGTACTGACCAGAGTGCCTACCCATCCTGTGTCTTGTATTGACCAGAGTGCATACCCATCCTGTGTCTTGTACTGACCAGAGTGCACACCCATCCTGTGTCTTTTAATGACCAGAGTGCATACCCATCCTGTGTCATGTACTGACCAGATTGCATACCCATCCTGTGTCTTGTATTGACCAGAGTGCACACCCATCCTGTATCTTGTACTGACCAGAGTGCACACTCATCCTGTATCTTGTACTTATCAGAGTGCATACCCATCCTGTGTCTTGTACTGGCCAGAGAGCACACCCATCTGACCAGAGTGCATAGCCATCATGTATCTTGTGCTGACCAGAGTGAACACCCATCCTGTATCTTGTATTGACCAGAGTGCACACCCATCCTGTGTCTGCTATTGACCAGAGTGCATACCCATCCTGTTTCTTGTACTGACCAGAGTGCATACCCATCCAGTGTCTTGTACTGACCAGAGTACACACCCATCCTGTGTCTTGTAATGACCAGAGTGCATACTCATCCTGTGTCTTATACTGACCAGAGTGCATACCTTCCTGTATCTTGCACTGACCAGAGTGCACACCCTTCCAGTGTTTTGTACTGACCAGAGTGCACACCCTTCCAGTGTCTTCTATTGACCTGAGTGCATAGTCATCCTGTATCTTGTACTGACCAGAATACATACCCATCCTGTGTCTTGTACTGACCAGAATGAATACCCATTCTGTGTCTTGTATTGACCAGAGTGCATACCCATCCTGTATCTTGTATTGACCAGATTGCACACCCATCTGACCAGAGTGCACACCCATTCTGTATCTTGTACTGACCAGAGTGCACACCCATCCTGTGTCTTGTACTGACCAGAGTGCATACCCATTCTGTGTCTTGTATTGACCAGAGTGCATACCCATCCTATATCTTGTGTTCACCAGAGTGCACACCCATCTGACCAGAGTGCACACCCATCCTGTGTCTTGTACTGACCAGAGTGCATACCCATCTAGTGTCTTGTACTGATCAGAGTGCATACTCATTCTGTGTCTTGTAGTGCAGACCCTTCCTGTGTCTTGTATTGACCTGAATACATACCCTTCCTATGTCTTGTACTGACCAGAGTGCATACCCATCCTGTGTCTTGTACTGACCAGAGTGCACACCCTTCCAGTGTTTTGTACTGACCAGAGTGCACACCCTTCCAGTGTCTTGTATTGACCTGAGTGCATAGCCATCCTGTGTCTTGTACTGACCAGAGTGCAAACCCTTCCAGTGTCTTGTACTGGTCAGAGTATACACCCTTCCAATATCTTGTACTGACCAGAGTGCATACCCTTCCAATGTCTTGTACTAACCAGTGCACACCTTTCCAGTGTCTTATACTGACCTGAGTACATACCCTTCCAGTATCTTGTACTGACATGAGTGCATACCCTTCCAGTGTTTTACACAGTGGAATGCATTCTTGAAATTGAAATTTTCAGCAAAAATACTGCTGTATTTATTTTCAAAGTAGCATACTGTATGGAGTAAATGTAGACTCAAATGCCCAAAATAAATTCTAGAAAGGAAAGGTTAGTCTGGTAGTGCAGACTGATGACAGGGGAGGCAGAAAATACTCACAGGTGCTCATTTAATGGATTTATTAATTTATGCAATGAATATTTGCTTTGCAAAATTGTATGCTTTGAATCAGCTATTGTTTTGTCAGACTTTAGCATCGTTTTCCAAACTTTCTTTGTCAACTAAAGTAACCAGTCATGAACAAAGTATATGATTATTTTAGCAGACAATGAAAGTGAAGAAAAATTTTGTAAACTGACTATGAATCAAGTGATGTAATTATATGCATTTGAATTTCTTGAATAAATGCTGAAATGAGTTAGGATGTTTGCAACCTATTTTTAGCTCTACTCATCAGTGACCAGAAGAGCTTTGAGATGGCATGTTGTCTGTTGTTCACCATCCATTAGCAAAAGCTTGTTATTACTACTCTGGCAAAACTACAAAGAGGATTGCCATGAGATTTCACAATCACATTTATCCCATGGTCTATTTGGTCCCAAATAAGAATGGTGCTGCTCAGAAATCCAATATGGCCACCACAGCATCCATCTTGAAAATCTTGTTGCCATTACAACTCCTGATTAGATGGTTATATAAACATGTGAATTTCATTGAAAAACTTTGTATGATGCCTTGTTGATCTTAAATGAAAATGGTGCTGATCTGACATCCAGAATGGCCATCGTAGCAGCGATCTTATTATAGCTACCCTTCCTGAATGGAAAATCATATATCAATGTGTGTTTCACAAGAAGACTTTTTATCCTATATGGTTCGTCCTAATAAAAGTTGGTGCTGGTGGGACATCCAACGTGGCTTCAATAGTGACCATCTTGAAAACATTGTTATCACAACTCCTTCTGAATGATTTGTCATATCAACTTGAGGGTTTCAGTAAAAGACTTCTTATAATGTCTGGTTGGACCTAAACGAAAATTATGCGGATGTGATGTTCAATATGGCACAATGGCAGTCATCTTGGAAATCATTATCTTATTATTGCTTCTGTTTCTGAACAGAAAGTCATATCATTATGAGGTTTTCACAAGAAGACTTCTTATGATGTCTAGTTGGTCTTAAATGAAAATAGTTCCACCTCGATATCCAATATGGCCACCACAACAGCCATATCGAGAATCCTATTGCTACTTAACCTGAATGGATGATCATATCAACGTGAGGTTTTTCACTAACAGACTTATGATGTCTGGCTGGTTCTGAATGAAAATGGTGCCAATCTCGTATCTAATAATGGCCACCACTGCAGCCATCTTGAAAATATTGTTGCTACTTGTAACAGAAAATTGCTTCAGCATGGGGTTTTCACCAGAAGACTTCGTCTTAAGTAAAAATTGTGCTGATCTGGTATCCAATATGGCTACCAAAGCTGCCATAATGGAAATCTTATTGCTGTACCTCCTGGATGGAGAGTCATATCCATAATGGTTTTCATCAGATGACTTTTTATGATGTGCTGATCTGGTATCCAATATGGCTGTCACAGCAGCCATCTTGAAAATCTTACTGCTACATCTTCTTGATGGAATGTCATATCAACATGGGGCTTTCTGTAGAAGGTTAATTATGATATCTAGTTTGTCCTGAATGAAAATGGTACCAGCCTGAACTCAAATATAGCTGTCACATATTGAATATCATCTCGTGAATGAATGGCCATATCAACATGGAATTTTAGTGGTATCTAGTTGCCCAAAGTGAAAATGGTGGCGATCTTACGTTAATATGACTGTCACTGGTTAATTTGAAAATCCTTTTGCACAAGAATATCAGGGATAGTTTCACCACTCAGCATTTAAAAAGAAGAAATGGTCTGATCTTGAATTCCTGGGAATTCCTTTTAGATAGAATGTATTTCAGAAGGATAGACTGGAAGTGACAATTTGTCCCCACATTTCCATCTGTGGATTAGAGTTTTAACATCTTTACCTGTTATCTATTATGTTATTGTACTGTATGGTTACATTTATTTTCCCATATTCTTTTTAGCAATTATTGAAATTTGCAGTTTAGATTTTGATAGGTACCATGTGGCCATTTTTGTGCTAATGTGCCATTACTTTAAAAAATGTTTGGATGTTCCATTTATCAAATAATTTAGGATATAGTCACACCAAAATGTCCATGTGATCACACCAGAATGTCTGTGTTCTCGAGTACACATAACCTGCAAACATCACATATCGAACATAACTTTGCATCAGGGCTACACTTATATTGTGCTCAGGTAAAATTGAAAAGATGCTAAAACATTGTTTTACTCCATGTTTTGTGTGTATCATAGTATGTGTTTGTTCTTTTGGCTTTTTGTACCTTCTTCAGCTTTATAAACTGTTAATATTTAAAATTGTCTTAAAAGAGTGAACCTCTTTGCACCATTAGTGGCTAACACCTTTAAAGTTGGCTGGTTTTAGTGATTCAAGTTTACCTTAATTAGAATTGTTTTGAAGAAGCATTGATTCCCATCATAAATTTAACTATTATCTTTTTTTTCAAAGAACTAGAGTGTATGGGTGTTTTTTTTTATCCCTGGTCACAAATGTCCTTCCATCCAGTCCAAGTTTTGCAGTCAGGTTAGTTTCTCTGACATTGTTAGTCACATAGCAGTGCAACTTTGTAGACATGCTTTGATGAGTAACACAGGTCACTGTGACCTAAATTTCATGCCTTATTGACTTAAGATAGGTTTTGTGTTTTGGTCAGTTATTCAGATATTGTTGGCCTCAGAGTCATGCAGTTTGATGTGGTGATGTTTATTGAAGACTGAAATACAAATGGATCAAAAATAGGTCACAGTGACCAGAATTTCATTCTTCAGTGATGTCCATTAAATTTTGCATTTAGGTCAGTTTCTAAGGCATTGTTAGCCAAATAGCCAATAGCCAATAGCCAACTTGGAATGTATATATGTTTTGGTGAGTTCATCATCATCTTCCAAATGTAGTTCTGGTGAGTACAACACCATCTTACCAAAAGTAGGTGACTGTGACCTAAATTGAGTGTTTCGGTGACCTATGTTAAGTTTTGTGCTTAGGGTCATTTTTTAATTCTCATTTGGTTGCAGCACATGCAAAAAGGGCTGGTAGGGCAGTTATGTTTTATCATCATATTACTGGGTACTTTGTTATGATAACATGTATTATGGTGCTTGTTACAACTTTATCTGGGGAGGAACTTAAATTTACCCATAATCAGATGCATGAAATTAAAACTTTGTGAGTCTAGGTTTCTGTAAAAAAAAATTTAGGACAGCTTGCGTTATAAAAAGTTTGATCTTTTACTTATTCTAGCTATGATGAAACTATAATGGCTGCTTGTGTACAGTCATCACGTGGCCATCAGTGTTATGTTATTAAGTGGCCAACTGTAGTGTAATCTAATTATGGCATTTCTCAGATAAATTTATGGTAGAATGAAGGTTGCAAGTGGATATTGTTCTTGAGAAGCTCATGGTAACAAAAATCTGAGTTGTGTCTTCTGTAATCTTGAAGTTAATCTTCGTTGTTTTTCTGTCATAATTCTAGAGGTTTTCCATTATCTACACAGTGAAGAATTCTGGAGTCACCAGGTTTTATATTTTCAGAGTCCACATGACTAGTAGAGTGCCCCACACTAACTGGCCAATGGTCTTGCCAATGACTAGCTTGTAGAATGATATAGAAACCCAGTCGTATGTAAATTAGCCCAATCTCATCTCAGAATGTTTTAGAATTACCATATATATTCATCAGTAAGTCCTATCCAACTGCAAGCAACATAGGCTTTGATCTGCCATTGTATAATGCATTGGCAGATCAAGGTCTATTTTGCTATGCCAACACATTTAAGCAGCCTGGGTCTTTGCAGTTGGACTTATAGCAAGTATATATTGTATGTGAAATATCCAGTTTTACCAGTCTATCATTTAAATTAAAAATATTGAAATTTAATTCCCAATTTGAAGACATTTTTTTGCCACGTCCTATTTTCTAATTGCCTTTAAAATTCCTGTTTTGTCTTCCTTCCCCAGTGGAGATAATTAGAGCATTTATTTACCAGTTAAAATGATTATGTTTGAAGTCATCATAATGACTGAATTTGCATTTGATGTGTCTTGCATAACAGGTCCTTTTTTCATACAGAGGAGACGTTCAGAGGAAGATGAGAAGATGATGAGGACGTACCTTAAAGAAGGGGACCTGATTAGTGTATCCTTTGTCATCTGCTTTTAATTCACAACTTCTGATTAAATAAAGAATTTGGCACGAGAGCTGTTATGTTTATTTAATTTTTTTGTGTGTTGGCTTTTATTCATGATTATATTTTACATATCTTTCATTTGAATTGCTTGGTTGATCTTTGTCCATAGCTGAGGGTTGGAGTTTGGTACATCCTGACTGATGTTTTTATTTTCTAAAACAACATATTACATAGTAATTTTTGGCATTCTTTGTAGATTATATATTAAGATTATTATTTTTAGGTAAACATGTTTACTTGGATTTTTGTTCAAGTTACAGCCTTGATTCTGACCCTAGAAGATTCATGAAACAAATTTTTCTTACAGTTTGATGGAAATTTCCATTAAGATGACACTCATCCTGGTTGTCTTATTGTGACTTAGGTTTTTATATTAGGGTTGTTTATAACTAGAATTACCCATTACTATCTTAACCCTTAAAGTGCTAGTCGCGACATTAGTTGTGCCGTCGGTTAAGGTCTCATAGCGCTTGTCGCGACTTAAGTTGTTTTCCAGGTAAGCAGCAATGTACGCATCCTATTACTTCAACTTGCCATGACTGCTTGTAAAACTATATTTGATTGGTTTATAGAGGCCCCGAACGAGCATTCCGTTGTACTTTACTATGTATTTAGCAAAGAAGTTTTACAAATACTCGCTTTTGAGCACGTGGTACCTAGAAAAAATTAAAATGGCTGACGCTGAATATGATGGTGATTTCTTGCAACAAATACTGGTTTCTGATGATGATGACAGTGATTTTGAAGGGTTTGAGGAGGATGAAATTATTGGAGCTGGCAAAGTGTTGATGGAAATGCCCGTGAGTAATTTTGAGCCAGAAATTGACATGGAACTGGAGTCTGGTGTATATGCTGGCTGGACGAGAAAAGATGGCGTGCCTGTCAACCACCCATTCACTGGTATTTCAAAATTTAATGTCGAGATGGTGAATTATGAACCTATGGACTATCTGAGACTTTTTTTTGATGCAAATATAGTAGAACAAATAAGAACTGAAAATTTTTCATGAACATTTATTACTGACTCTGGGGGTCTAAACTTACCTCTAACATTCGTGGAGTGGATGCTTATAAAACTGTTACCTTTTCTTTACCTGTGATTTTCACAATTTAGATATAACATTGTAACAGACATAACATGTACATGTACATTGTTCAAACTACTAAAGAATATAATATTTCTTTGATATATTTGAAACCTTTCCATTAAAAAACAGACAAAAATACAGATGAAATGCAATGGTAACTTGTCATTTTACCTGTATTTGCACCTGTACATGCAAATATGTTAAACTTACACATGTGCCTTGATGCTAATCTTAAAGTTTAGACATCCACCATCATTTTTCATATAGGGTTTGTGTATCTATTGTGTATATTTATTGAAATACATGCAATTTAAAAACTATGCCATTTTCTTCTTTTTTTCCCAAACAATTCAGCACTGAGGGATCTTGTACTGCAGAACAGTATAGCACTTTAAGGGTTAACATGCAAAGTGAAATGAGTCTTTTAGTTGTGATCAGTTCTAATTTTGAGAGGATTCATATACTTTAATTATTCATTGGAATTACAAAATGCTCTTTGACTTTGGGACTAAAGCACTATTTAGGGGATTATTGTGAATTCATTTAATGACATTTTGGATTATATCATTGTGATACATCAAGACTTAGCACGAGAATGCTACTCCAAGCTATTGGTACATCTGCACTTTCAACATTGGATTTCATTCAGAACACCACTAAAATTCATTTGGAATACTCTATACTTTTGGACTTTTGATAGCACTCTTAGGACTGTTTGGGATTTAATTTCAAAATGCTGTAAGTTCTTTTGAATTTTCACTTTGTCTTCTAGGGAAATAAATTACTTGTTGAGTTTACAAAACTGGTTACTTTTTGCTCTTTTCTGTTATATAGTTTAAGATGTAAAGTCGTAATGGGGCTCATTTCATAAAAAAATTCAGTTAACTGTTAGAACCTTTAATTTTTTCAGTTTTACAATCAAACATGAAATCAGTCTATATATATATATCTATTAGCATTGCCATTATCAAAAGAAGCTTAAAGGAAAATGGTTACTTGTAGAAGGGTTTTAATGTTTTTTGTTAACAACTTAAAGGCAGATAACCCAAACAATCACTATTCATTATGTACCATTGGTAGTTTAGTACTTTGGATTATTCCAGCATGTGAGCTCTTTTAGTGAAAACTGATAAGGTCTCTAAGGTGTCCATAATGGGAAATGTCATGGAATTGGCAAAGCTATTGATGCAACAATATACAGACGGTCAAAAAACTCTTGCTTGGAAACCCTCTGTTTATTGATAATAATTGATTACTCACCCAGCAAGTTTTAATTTAGCAAATATTTCACCAAAACAATTACTTTCTAAATGGTTAAAATCTAATGTTTATCTTAAAATAAATTTATAACATTTTAGAATCCTACAAAAATGAGATAAATTGAAGGAATTTTATGAAATAAATTTGTCAGCATAAGAATGATGTGCCCTAGAATTTATATCACTTTCAAACTAATTATTTTTGAAATGTTTCTTGCACGATAACATTTTATATGAGGGAAAGTTTAAAACATTGTTTACATTATATTTAGCTGGTAAGGGCTGACATTAATATTTGATATCTGTTTATCACTTTGTAATTTTGTATAACATTAATTATATCAACCTGAATTTCTGACCTTAATGTCATTTGAAATGAATGGAGTTGGGGCATAGTGATATTTCATCCATTTATCTAGCATGAGAAGCCAATTTTCACCTTTGCATAAAAACCACTAAATTTTGATAGTCCTTTTTCTTTGCGAATGTAGATGACCTGATTATATGAAATTCTTTTCACTAAAGCAATTTTTCTGTATTTTTGGGCTACATTTTCTACCTCTTTGGACATTAACTTTTTGAGTGAAAATTTTGTTTGCATAATTTACAAGCAGTGGGGAAAATATTTTGCAAACACAAATCTACTGTATTTACTATATTCCTTGATGAAGTTGTCAGGCTGAAGTTCATTCTGTCTTTGCTGATGGATCTCTGTCTCTTCACACCAGGAGTCTGAAGTATGGAAAGGTAAGATGCACTAACTGTGCCCCTCTGTGGTTCAGGGTTCAATCCTTGATTTAGGCACAGACAGTGGTAGGCATTTAGTTTCTCAGCCATATTGTTTTGTTTTCTCTTGTCCTTTTATCTCCAGCTTTTTAGAGCAACTTTTGAGCAGCATCTGTACTGCAAAGAATGATGTCTACTTCATCCTAATGAAAATGGTGCCAATCTGACATCCACTATGTCCTCCACAGCAGCTAATTTGAAATCTTGTTATTTCATGAACATGAATGATGGTTTCAACTCTCAGCAGTCAAAGGAAGAAATGGTCTTATCTTGAATCCCTGGAAATTCTCTTCACAGTAGAGCATCAGTCCCGTAAGGGACTCTTGTTTATGGCTTGTGAAAACATGTTATACACTTTCTCTCTTCTTTAACCCTGTTCTTAGCAACAAGAAAATTGACCCTCATCATGAGAGAAACCACCTTGTTGTAGTGAGAAAAACTCCAATATGGCTCCATCATAGCTGAAAACACCAAAATTAGGAAATTTAATTGTGTGAAAGCACATTATTACTGATTCTCAGTAACCAGGAACTGAAGTCATATTGAAATGAATTGTGTATCAATAACAGAACAAAATTTAAAAAATGTAATGGCTTCATGACCAGGCTATACTGTGTAGCTTTACATTGAGGAACCACTATACTATCATCATAGAGGAACCACATCATAGAGGAACCACTGAACTATCATCATAGAGGAACCACATCATAGAGGGAACCACTATACTATCATCATAGAGGAACCACTGTACTATCATCATAGAAGAACCACATCATAGAGGAACCACTATACTATCATCATAGAGGAACCACATCATAAAGGGAACCACTATACTATCATCATAGAGGAACCATGTCATAGTGGAACCAATGTACTATCATAGAGGAACCATGTCATAGTGGAACCACTGTACTATCAAGGAGGAAATGCTGTACAGCAGGCAGGTTCAGGGTGTGGGTAGGTTAGCAGTTTTTAAGTGCACATTTTATGATGTAAAAGTAAATGAATAAAATAAGACTACAGCCAGGATGCAGCCCACAGGCTGTAGGTTGCACATGCCTGCTGTACAGTAATCAATGAGAAACCACTGTCAGATCATCACTGAAGAACCATTGTGTAATCATCATTAAGGAGCCACTTTACAATCATCATGTAATAAAGTTTAAAACAGAATGCTGTTTCAAATGTAAAATTTTTTCTAATTTAGAATTTATGATTGCAGATACAAACTTTTGCCAGATAATTTTTCATCCCACCATGAAGTCAGGTGCTTTTCATGACAAAATTAAACAATTTGGCATTTCCAACAAAGTCTTTGATTTTCACAGCATTTATTAAATATGTGTGGAAACTTAAGATTCCAGTCATACTCAAAAAAATCTAATTATGATTTAAAATGTTGAGAAAGAATCAGCTGAGTTAAGGGTTTGCATCACAGCTATTTATACATGTAGTGTTTGATTGGCAATGTTTGCAGTGTTAAATATTGTAGTTTTTATGTCAAATCATTTTTATTGTATTATTTAAAAAAATTTCATTTTTCAAATTGGCTGTTTGATAATGTTACATACCAGGTATTATTATTTAAATTGAGCAATTTAATTTTTGTTCGTGAATTTATAGTACAGAAATAAATGAAAATTAGATTATTCCAAAAATAGTATATACATGTTTTTTGAATATATTTGCCAGCAAGAGTTCTTTAACCTTTTTGATTCCTTCATTAAAAAATTGCCAAGACTATTAAACTTAGAGCTATGAAATTGTCTACACTTTATAATGGTCATCAGTACATGACACAATTTTTCAGGTGATTACAGCAATGTTTAAAAATTTGTAACACTTTTCAAATCTTTAGACTTGTGTATTTGTTCTTACACAACCTTGTTAACATGAGGAAGACAAATTAAATTTGTATGCATAGGCAAATGATATATTTTTGTACCAATTTAGCAATTTTTAAAAGTTTTCACATTTTTGGGGTTAGATGATTTTGGTTTGAAGTGGGGAGATAAAGACACAAATCTAGTTTTGTTTTACACATTTTCTGATTTTCTTTCATCCTTCTGTCATTTATTAATCAATCAAGCATCAGCTTGAGATCAGTTTTCATTTCTTTATTAATACATTGATCTCAATATTGAGTGGAGGATTGCTGATTTTGCAGAAATACCTGATTTTCAGGAATTTTAGCCCCAGAGTTTTTCAAAGATACTCTAATCATGAAACCAGACAGGTGAAAGGCCAATCAACTATGAAGTTAAAGTCAAAAACAGAGAATGACTTGTAATGCATTTGAAATAATTTCTATGTTTATTTAACAGCTTGGTCAGGGTACTCTGGTTCATGTCTCACCATCTCTCATCAAGAGACGCAAGACACACTTTCATAATTTACCCTGTGGGGTTTCCATCATTCTTGGGAACAATGGCTTCGTGTGGATCTATCCCACAGCCATGGAGAAAACAGAGAAGACTGGAGGCTATGAAACCGATCTGCAGGTTAGAGACTGGGTCATAGTTTGTAAAACATTTTATATTAATACAGAATCCATTCCATTTTTCACACAGGAGAATTTTATCTACAAAGTTTTTATTATCCTGTTATGCACCAAATAAAGTTTTAAGAACCATCTCATGATATCTGTGAATTATAAACAATAAATAAGACTTCAGGTAATACTCTCTCATTTCACTCAGTTTCAGTTTTCTCCTCAAATTGAGATTTCACATTATAAGTGTTTAAAATATTCAGACATTATCAGTAATTTTGCCAAAGTGGAAAGGATGTAAAATTACTTTTAAGTTTTAAAATTTAACTCATGCAAACTTTTTATTTTTAAATTCTTAAAAATTCATCACCTATAAAGAAAGTCTCTTATGAGGAGAATTTAAGATATTAGGAATGTATTTTAATCCCCAGATACAATCCATGGTGCCTAATATTAGGACTGTATTTTAATCCCCTGCTGCCTTGCATTAAGACTATTTTTTAATCCCCTGGTACCTAATGTCAACTTTAATTTAATCCCCTGCTGTCTAATATTATGACTATTTTAATCTCCTGCTGCACGACATTAGGACTATTTTAATCCCTGTACCTGATATTTGCACTGTATTTTAATCCCCTGGTGCCTGAAATTATATTTTAATCCCTGTGCCTGATATTAGGACTGTATTTTAATCCCCTGCTACATGACATTAGGACTGTATTTTAATCCCCTGGTGCCTGATATTAGGAACAAATTTTAATCACCTGGTGCCTAATAATAGAACTGTAGTTTTAAACCAAGGTACCTGATATTAGGACTGTATTTTAATACCCTGGTGGCTAATATTAGGACTGTATTTTAATACCCTGGTGCCTAATATTAGGACTGTATTTTAATTCCCTGCTGCCTGATCTTAGGACTATTTCTAATCTTCTGCTCCCTGATATTAGGACTGAATTTTAATCCCCTGCTTCCTGATATTGGGACTGTATCTTAATCCCTGCTGTCTGATATAAGGACTACTGCTCTGGTAGCCTAAGTGGTTAGAGCATCCGCCTTGGATGCAGGAGGTGGTGGGTTCGAACCCTGACCGAGTCATACCAAAAACTTACAAAAATGATACTAGCAGCTGCCTTGCTAGACTCTCAGCATTAAGAAGTTAGTGTTAGGACTGGCCGGCCTGGTGTCAGGATAATGTGACTGGGTAGGACATCATGCTACATGGCTGCAGCATGATGCCCCAGTGCTAGATGTCACTGTAAACTGCCACACTGCAGACATCGTAGCAGTATGAGTGAAAATTTTTTTAAACCTGCGTTAAAAATCCAAATCACACACACTCACACTGATATTATGACTTTTTTTTTTATCCCTGCAGCCTAATATTAGGACTATTTTAATCTCTGCTGCCAAATATTAGGACTATTTTAATCCCATGGTGCCT
>JAECUM010046762.1:0-30455 GCA_016617855.1 Megalonaias nervosa | reverse complement strand
CCGAAATCCTCCTAAAATTGAAACATTTTTTTCTTGTACCAACAGTTTCCATCTTTAATTTTAATAAAAAAAATTATTAAACCAAAAACCCTCTACTCAGAAACCTGAAACTGATTTCATTTTTACACCGAGATGAACCTGATTAAACATAAAATTGCTAATAAAGGTAGCCAGGTAGCAGCCAGATCCATTATTATAAGTTTGGCCATCAGTCAGTAAATAGCCTAGGGCCATGCTTGAAGTAAAACGTTGACTGGCACAAGCACAGATTACAAAGAATAAGCTAATTAGTAACATTTTCACCTGGCTGAAGTGATGAGTTTCAAAGTTAATTGTAATATAGTACCAGTGGCTGTGCAGAGGACATGAGATTATGTTTACTACATTAAAGTCAGGTCAAATTGCAAACAACAAAGATCCTGATCGGCCAAAGCACACTGCAGATTCTGCAGATCACTGTCTCTGTTGTTTGTTCCACTGATTAATCTTAATAAACTGCTCAGACTCAGATCTGCTGTCACATTATGTAAAGGCAGATCTGGGTCTGTGCAGTTTGGAGTTGTACTGGTCTTATAAGCAGGTATATATGGTATCTGAAGATCATTCATATCTGATAATATACACCTAAATAATCCTTACACTTAAAATGGATCATGCCCCCACAATTGCTAACAAAGACAAATGAAAAAAACAACAATTTCATAACAATGTTCTCTGATATGTTCAGGCTAGTTACAGTTTATCATAGCATGTTGATAATAACTTAAAATAAAAATATCAACAGAAACCAAATCATTTTATTATATACTTACATGTGAAATATAGAGACTTGTGGGTGAAATAATTTTCATATTTTTTTAAATTCCTATATTTTCACATGTGAAAAATATATTCTTATATTTTCACATGTGAAAATATAAGATTTTCGATAATGCCATGCTATGCTTGATTGTGTGTGCCTACAAATGTTGTACCTGCAACAAGAAAAATGACTACTCTGTGAGCTAGAACAAATAAATAGAAACTGCCTTACATTTCAGTCATGGAAATTAATCTTTGACAATGAAATTTGACCAGATGCCTATTGCGTCTCTCTGAAGTTATTTCCCCTTACTTCCTTGACAACGATGACAAACCTGCTGTGGATGCATTGCTGAATCAGACCTGCATTGTTTTCAGATGGGATCAAACAGTTTAAAAAAATGACAAAAAATGTACAGTCAAACCCACTTATCTCAACCTCAGTTATCTCGAGAACCCGTGCATGTCGAGCACTTTGGTCCGGTCCCGAAAAAATCCTTCTTTGTTATGCTAATTTTTCCCTGCTTATCTTGACCCCTGTTAAGTCGATAACCCGGTTATGTTGGGCATAAGTTTCGGTCCGAAGTAATATGTGGACCCGCTTAATTCGACAAAATGCAACTTTTAATGTCCATCTCAGAGAAATTTCACAAGAAATGATCCAGCGTTTCTGCTATTACCGGTACCTCGTACTGGCAAGGATGGATAAAGTCGGTACAAGACCAAATTTTACCGATACAAATGCTAATCAGCCAATCTCATCAATGCATGGGTTATCACTTACACAGAGTGGAGAAAATTATCATGTAAACAATATTTTAGATTAGGGAAATTGAATGCATGCGTTTCTGACCTTTACATAAGCTGCATTCAAGGAAATATAGTTCATCCCACACAGCATCGCGAATTTGATCTTATCTATAACTCGGAAAATTTTCAGGTTAACATCATTAAATGTAGCTAAATATACCTAATTTGTTTTACACAATATATTTTAAACAAATTCGGTAATAAAGTGTTTTCATGCTTGGTGCAAGCATAAGTCTTCAACTTCAGCATGGCTAGATCACGTGACTTACAATAATCTATAAATAAAAACCCGCAAAACTCCAAACTAAGCTGCCCCCCCCTTAATCCCCCACCCCACCCATTGATTTTTAATTTGTTTTGAACAAGAGTAAATAAAAGCACCAGTGGTACTGTAAAAACAAAAGTCTATAAGCGCCCAGTATTTGTTTTATGAAAATGGTTAATGCTGTACCATGATTATTTATTCTTCAACACAAACAGAATAAAGCAGAAGGTGACTAATAGGATTAAAATTTGAAACAGAAAGAAGAGTGCTTTCATTTGTGTTGTTTTCATCTTGAATTTCAAAGTCTTGCAATCCATCAAAGAGATTAGCCGACTCTACTTCTGCTGTGTTCTTGCCAACGATCACTGATCAAAGTCGGGAGGGATATGGAACTACAACTGTATCAATGGAATAAGTTGTCTTCTAACTGCATGAATGGAATAAGTTGGCTTCATACAGAATTTGATGTTGAGACAGTTAACTTTAAAGACTTGAAACACATTTTACAGTTTGTCGGTATATGAATACTGACAGCCCCGTCTTTTTCTGGTACAGAAGCAAAATTTATCGGTAAAAACTGGCATATACAGGTGTAAAGGAACCACTGATCATCAAAAGAAAAAAGATTGATTTTCACGCACAGTATTGGTCAGTTACACTTTGTTGCAAGTCACAAGTCAACTCTAACAAAAGAAAACACTTTCAAATAAAAATAAGTGTAGTCCTACATGTACATGTACTTCAGTTGGCCTAGATTTTGAATAGCATGAGAAAATCATTGTCTTGCTGAGGCTACCAAAGGAATGAGGCTATTCACAGGGAAATAAAAACAACTTTAAACCACTGACATTGTTGCAGTGACTTATTGTTGTAAAAATATGTGACTTGTTACTTAATCTCATTTAAAAGACCTCCAATCTTCTTTTTTCTCCAACCTGGCATGACTGAATTATTATTTGTATTATGCATTAGAAATGCCATTTGTTTTTAGAAATAAAAGTCCTCATTTTTGGTACTTTAGATGCAAAATCATTGTTCTGCAGTAGATTTATCAACTAAACCATGATATCTCAGGACCTGGTTATGTCGACTATTTTTTGACACCCCCAACGTAATCGAGATAACCAGGCTTGACTGTAATTTACTGCAGATTAGGTCAGCCTAATCCTACCGCTTTCTTAAGTCATGTATATTTATATGATCAGGCTATGAAAGTGAGGTGAATTTATGAAAAAGGGGTGGGGGTGAGCATAAAGCGTGAGTTGAATCTTTTAAGATTGGCACTTTTTCATTTAGAACTAACTAGATAACATAGGATGTCTTTTAGCAAAAGCCCATGTTGATAGGACCATCTGTTCGGGAGGAATAACATTAAGATTTTCAAGCATACTGACTATCTGATAGACAACTTTCATTTTCATCAGACCTCAGGATGAAACTGTGTGCCAAGTTTCATGATTTTCTTTAAAGAAATTCAGAATGAATGGTGATTGCAAACAGCAGCTAGTGAGAGAAACGTGGTGAATGATGACAGACAATGGACCAACATATTAAGATCTTCTGAGCAAAAAACCTAAAAATGATTTTAAACTGCAAAAACCATCAAAATATTTTCTAGGATCATGTCTAAACTTTGAAAAAAATTATGGTAATACAGTATAAAATTTTAATGAATAAATAATTTACAATTTATTAAAGGATAGGAGAATCCATTTAACAGAATAATATATAAAGCAATCTAGCAATTCATGTTGGCTAGCAATCTAGCAATGCATGTTGGCTAACAATCTAGCAATGCATGTTGGCTAACAATCTAGCAATGCATGTTAGCTAGCAATCTAGCAATGTATATTGGCTAACAATCTAGCAGTCTGATATTTTTGATATGGCTAATACTTCTGAATGGATTGTCATCACAACATGGAATTTTCAGTGTGTGTATGTGTGTGTGTGCTTTGGATTTTTAATGTTGATTTAACAGTTCTTCAGTCATAACACTATGATATCTGCAGTGTGGCAGTTTATAGTGATGTCTAGCACTGGGGCATCATGCTGTGGGCTGACCAGTCCTAACACTAACTTCTTAGTGTTCTGGCAGATCTGGTTCTGTGAAGTTTGTTAGGAGTAATGAGTAGAACAAACAACATAGACCCTAATGTGCTGGCTGATCAGGGTTTATATTGTCTGCAGTTTGACTTGTGTGTGTTATATATGGTATATCTTGCCAGAATCTTGGACAAAATCAGTAATCTTCTATCCATGGTATCAGGCTTAAGGTCAAAGACCATAATAAATATTTTTTATACTGCACATGGAAACATGTTGAATAAAAAAATAATAAAATATTTTTGTTACAAAATGGGTATGAAGTTTTTCAGGAATATTTGAGATTGTTACAATACTGAGCAGTTAAAAAGAAATAAAACATATGGAAGAAATGTATTTCTCATTACTTTCTGCAGAATCTCTTTGGCCATGAGAGTGTCAGTCCCTTTTTGGGACTCTTCCTTTAAATGTAAAACCCTTGATTGTTCTAGAAAGCATCAGCTAGTGATTGAAAAGAGAGTTAGAAATTGGTCTAATCCAAGCCAAATGATTTTCAGGACCAATGGTTTATGAAGTCTTTGATCACAAAGCATAGTTTTTTTTCTTTTTGTACAACAAGCAAAAGTTGTAGGCATAAATGTTTCAGCAGTATCATTTATACCTAATTTCAATCACATAAATGTCTCTCTGAGGTAGTTTGTTACAGTGAACAAGCAAAGTCAAATTGATAAAACATTAATGATATGAGAAGTATTGTAAAATTTGTTTTCATTTATTAGTATATATACTTGACTGTACTTTGTATACTCAGTAGTCGATCCACACCCTTGATTAACCTCGATTTTAAAGTTTTTATGAATGCAATAAATAAAACGTGGGTTAAGAAAAAAGGGGGCTTCTTGCTTACCCTGATGCTTATAAAGTAAATAATCTTATGCATTTAAGTTTTATTGCATTTACCGATACTGTTTGTACCCATACTTCATTAAATTTACTTTTGTCTGTATGCATCATGAAATTTAAGACTGCTTTGCATGATTTGCTTTTTGGTTGATGCTAACTGAGCTAATGACCAACAGTTAATATCCTTTTATCATGTCCATATCAGATTTAACAGATGTTACTAAAGTAAAGATGTTGCCTAATTAGCCTGATTCCAGCTGGTTTGAAACTTGCAATGTTGGATTTATTTATTGATACATATATATCTAATTAATTTTTTCAGTAATTGGCTACTGTATATACACACATGTAAGTCAGATTCAACTGCAAACTGCATAGACCCAACTCTGCCATTGAATAATGTGCTGACACATCTGGGTCTATTAAGCTTGTTTGGACTAATCATGTGAACCAGCAACATAGACTCTGATCTGCTGTAGCATTATGTGATGGCAGATCAGGGTCTATGCTGTCTACAGATGGACCCAACACGTATGCGAGCATATACGGTATATGCAAGTATATCTGGTATTTAAAAAGAGTGATCATATATAATTTGTTATATTAAATCATTTGATGAAACACTTAGAAAACACTATATGACCTTGAGTTTTGCCTTCAAATTCAAAATCTTCTATTGTGATCTGCCAAACATGAAAATGTTGCAAATCATGTATGACTCCATAATCGCTGGAGTCAAGGTCACATGATCTAATGCTCATTACAGCACAAAATTGAGATGCATCAGTTTTTATGCCATACCATGATAATTGAGAGACCATATCATGTTATCATTTTTGTCTTTTTTAGCCACATGTCTGTTCCAATACGTGTCGGGTTAAGTAAGTTTCTTATGTATTATTGGATACAAGGTGATACAAAGAGGGTGGTGGAGGAAGGGGCTTTAATTTGCTGTAAACATATTTCTAGTTATTACTTTATTCAACTTAGAATACTTAAATTTTCAAATTTCCAGATAATGATAGGTTGAACAGAGAGGAGAGTGACATACAGATTGAGTACAAACATGACAGGGGCAAAAAGGTGAGGGTGATCAGTGCTCCAAAAGAGGAGGTAATGAGGAGAACACAAAAGGTCCCTCCGATTTTTACAGATAGGACAACAGAGTCAGAGCATATTCATCATCATCACCACCATCATATGAAGCAAAAGCAGCGAAAAGAAAAACTAAAAGAAATAGAACTGACGCAAAGAAAATTGCCTGTCAGGGATGCCAGGAGGCCAAAATGGAATTATCAAAACCGTGAATATAAAAATCCTGTTAAACAATCTGAAAAGGATCCATTTTTTGAACAGAAGAAGAGGGAGAGTGATTACCGTAGACTGAAAAGGGAAAAACAGTTGATAGCTATGGTTGAGGCAAACAAGGGCATAATTCCTGATTACCGTCACACACCATCTCATTCAAGAGAAATGTCACCATCTTCAGATGTTGGTGGAAGAACTCCAAGGGGAGAACAGAAAACTCCACGCCGAGCTAGGTCACTTTCCCCAGCCAGACTAGAATCTTCCACAGATTTTTTGGCTGTTCATCATGACAGCTCACCAAGAAAAAAGCACACCAGCCATCCTACAAATAAAGAAAGAGCGAGATCTCCAGAGGATAGGTCAAGGTCACATAAAATTCATGACACCTCTCCCATAGTTCCTGCACTAAGACATAGATTGGATAGCCAACGATCAGAAAACCAAGAAAACTACATTCATCCTATCACTCAGAAGAAAAAGGGAGGTAAATATGGTGACATTGATCCCCTTGATGTTCCTGTCAGGGATGGAGATTTTGCTCCCTTTACCAGAACTATTGACATATTAGACCCAAGGAATGCAAGAGAGCCTATGCCTTTATCAAGGGAGGGAACTCAGATAAAGAATGCTCGGAAAGCATACCACGATGGTCTCCAGCCAGCTGGCTTTGGGAATAAAGTTGAAATATATGAGGACAGAATTAGAATGCCTGTGCCTCCAGGTGACTCTAAGGTTAGAAGTAACTCACTTCACTTGATATTCTCTCTCTTTCTCCTTCTGTTATGTGAATTCATTTATTTTCATAGTATCATTTTCATGGTTTCAAGAAAAAGATGCTTTCTTCTTTAAGTAAAGCAGAGATTTGCCCAGAAATTGTTATAGCATTGATGAAAGCATGTATTAGCATAACAAACTGTTCTAAAAACATTGTTATTATCATAAATGTGAAGAATAAAATAAATGAAATATCAAAGAAAATAGATATATTTAAATTATATTCTTTATTTTTGTAAGTTATATTATGTTTTAATGCCAAACTCATTACAGTCCTTGAATATTGTCTTTTCTTCACTGCCACATATCTCTTAACTATCACATTAAAGCCAAAGTCCTTAAGTCAAAGTCCTGCTGTGACATTGGTTACAAATCAATTGAGCACCCTCTGTGATAGCCTGTCCATCAGCACCCTTTGTGACAGCCTGTCCATCAACACATTCTTTGTCCTGTTTATGGTTGAAGAGAACCTTTCTGTCTGAAAAAGCAGAACAAAATGTTTATTAATGGATGTAAGAAGATTCAGAAGCACTAGATTCATAGTTAAGTGAACTACCAAGGACCAATTCTTAAAGAAAAAAGACAATTACTTGTTTTCAGTAATAATCATAATAACTAATATAAGACATATTCCTTTCCATTTTGAACAATATATCAGTATGTCTGTTATGGTCTAATATCATAAGTGTCAGAGAGATCAAAAGTTTACTGTGCTTTATTTACCTGCTTTAGACACAGCTAGCACTAGGCATCCACATTAAAAGTTTTCTTGTTGTTTCTCCTTCTAAGAAGATATTTGTATTGACATATGATTTTCACTTAAAGGCTTCTTATGCTATGTAGTTGATAAAATGTAAATAGTGCCAGTCTGACCTGCAACATGTTAACATGGTTGTCATCTTGACAATCTTGTTATTGCTGCTTCCCCTGAACAGTTGTAGCAACATGGGGTTTCCACTGGAAGACTTCTGATGATATGCAGATTGTCTTTAATTGACAGTGGTACTGATGAAACCTCCAATATGGCAACCACTGTAGCCATCTTGAAAATCTTGTTATAGCTACTTCTCAAGAAAACAAGGTCCTGCAAACACGGTTTTTGCTAAGGGACTTCTTATGATATTTAGTTGGTCCTGTTGTTATATGTAATTGGTTCTGAATGAAACCAGTACAGATCTAACTAACAATATATCCACACTTTCATGGATGAGTTTGAAAACCAGGTTTACTTGACCTTGGGCTCATTGCTTGCTTTGTTGCATTTCTTTGAATTTATGAGCACAGTGATTTGTACATACATCACTGAAGATTGATCAGACTTTGCACTGAGTTTCATTTCAATAAACAAGTTGATAGTCAGCATTCTGACATGATTTTAAGGTGAAAGATCTTGGCTTGGGCTGTAGGTATTTTGGTGTGAGCATGATAACACAATCAAGTATGAATTGATATATTTCTGGCTTTGTTTGAGTACTTGTCTGATGAATATTTTGAATGATGCCTGTTCAATAATTTGGTTGGGGTTTTTTATTTAAAAAGGTCTTAATTCTGGGTTTAATCAAGCTTAGCATGTGGCTATATCTTGACACTGAGACAAATTCAGTGATCTTCCTACAATATCAGGTTCAAGGTCAAAGGCCATGGCAATTTTTCTTCACTGCACTTACAGGTATCTTGTGAACATGTTAACTCAGACGTGTAAGAATATAGATTTGTTGCCAAATATTGTATGCTGAAGTTTCTCTAGAATTTCAGAGATGGTTTCAATACTCAGCAGTTAGAAAGAATCAAAGGGTAGAGAAAATGGGCATACCATGGATGCCTTTCAGCTGTTAGAGTGTTAGTCCCTTCAAAGGACTCAAATGTGTGTGTACACACTAATGTATGAAATGCCATGGAGCTTGGTATGCAAATGTATCCTGAGGGAAACTACAACATTTACAGAATTAACTAACCACATTTTCATGCTTAGATTTAGTCCACCTACATTTTCAGAGAAATGTGTGCAGCATAGTATCCTCATTTCATTCCATTCATGTCCCACTTTGCTTTTTGCTCTGTAACTTTAAAGCAGCTTGATAGTAAGGAATAAAATTTGGAGTAGTTATACACCATCATTGGGATACTCATCATCAGGATACTTATACACTATCATTGGGATACTTATACATCATCATCAGGATACTTGTACACCATTATTGGGATACTTATACAACATCATTGAGATACTTACACACCATCACTGGGATACTTATACATCATCAGCATTATTGGAATACTTATACACCATCATTGGGATACTTATACATCATTGGGATACTTATACATCATCACTGGGATACTTATACAACATTGGGATACTTATACATCATCATTGGGATACTTATATACCATCACTGGGATAATTATATACATCATCATTGGGATACATATGCATCATCAGCATCAGGATACTTATGTACCATCATTGGGATACTTATACACCACCATTGGGATAATTATACATCATCATTAGGATACCTATACACTATCATCATCAAGATGCTTATATACTATCCTTGAAATATTTATGCACCATCATTGGGATACTTATACACTATCAATGGGATGTTTATACATTATCATTGGAATACCTGTACATTATCATTAGATACTGATACATTATCATCAGGATACTTGTACATCATCAATTGTATAATTATGAATCATCAATGGGATACTTATACATTATCTTTGTTATATTTATGCATCATCATAAGAAGATGTGTTGCATACCATGTTGAGTGTCCAAGCTTTAAAGTCAATATCAAGGTCATTACTCATTATTTTGCATTTTCTATTAGCTGTTCCCATCTGTTCTATAACTTTAAAGCTGTTTGAAATCAAGGAATGAAACTTGGTATGCTTACACATCATCACTTGTATCATGTATCACATTGGGATCATCATCACTTGTATCATGTATCACATTGGGATCTTATCTTTAAGGTTAAGGTCACAGCCAAACATTTTTCCCCATTTGCTTCATAGCTTTAATGCTATCTGAGATTATACTTCTGTTGCCATGAACTTTGTATATGTATGCATAATTATTCATTACATGATTGTTCCAAAAGTTAAACACTATGACCTACTTTCTTGCTCTGTTAAATCATTGGGACCTTATTTATGCTTTTTCTGTTTTTGTTATGCCCCACCATATTAATGAAGGGAGTGTAGTTACCCATGTCCATTTGTCACATTGCTAACACTAAATAACTTTTGATGGACTTATGAATTGTTATTTTAAATTTGTTTTTAGACTTTACATGAAGAAGACCTTTGTTAAGGGATTTTTTTTAAATGATGTTTATAGTGTTTTGACCCCTGTTTGACTAAGAACGTTTCCACTCTATATTGTGTCTGCTTCATAACTTTTGAAAAGCTTCATGGATTGATAATAAACTTCGTATGATGTTAGGAAAACCCAGGTCAGTTTCAATGTTCACTAATTTTTACAAAGTTTTATGATGTTATGTTATGATGTTATGGCCTGTTTGACTTTGAACTTTGCTTATCAATTTCCACTGAATAACTTTTGAAGGACTTCATGAAATGAAACCAAATTTGGTAGAAGGCTTTATAATAATAGGACCTAAGTCAGGTTTAGATTTGTACTGTTTAGGGTTGGGGGAGAGGCAAAATATTATGGAGCTATTGCTCCTATTTTACTCAGAACTTTGTTCTTTTATTACATTTTATTGTCAGGGTTATTTATGTCATATTGTTACATTTCCAGGGTTATTTATGTCATATTGATACATTTCCAGGGTTATTTATGTCATATTGATACATTTCCAGGGTTAAATACTTATGCAAATTTTCCCTTTTTTAAAATGATAGTTGTTGTTATGATAATTTCTCTTTGAATGAGCAAATACTTGAGTTAATGACTTAATGGAACATTGTCAGCTGCTCAGTATCTATTCATACAGATATGTGAACAAATAGTTCTTTTTTAGTGAGTTTGCAAATTAAAAAAATTTTAACTTTTGTGGCTTGTCAGAACACTTGATACAGATGTGACTTTGTAACATGGCTGTAATTGTTCTGAATAGGCATTATTTTTCTCACCCACTTCCCCAATCTGCATAATTTATTTTTGACAGCATTCAATAAATTTTGATACTCTTTCACACACAATACATTACCATGAAGTTTTGACTAAGAATTATACATTTTTCTGCAGAATCCTCTGTTGAACCCAGGTCTTGTAACAACACACCCAACTAACAGACAAGATATGATTCTACAGCAGCTCTCTAACCTCAAACAGGTATGTTACATGTCTGTTGTATTTTTATGGATGGTTTGTTTGTTACATGTCTGTTGTATTTTTATGGATGGTTTGTTTGTTACATGTCTGTTGTATTTTTATGGATGGTTTGTTTGTTACATGTCTGTTGTATTTGTATGGATGGTTTGTTTGTTACATGCCTGTTGTATTTTTATGGATGGTTTGTTTGTTACATGCCTGTTGTGTTTATGGGTGGTATGTTTGTTGCATTCCTGTTGAATTTGTTTGGGTGATATGTTTGTTGCTTGCCTGTTGTGTCTTATGGGTGGTATGTTTGTTACATGCCTGTTGTGTTTTATGGGTGGTATGTTTGTTATATATCTGTTGTATTTTATGGGTGGTATGTTTGTTACATGTCTGTTGTATTTTTATGGGTGGAATGTTTCTTACATGCCTGTTGTATTTTTATGATGGTATGTTTGTTATATGCCTGTTGTATTTTATGGGTGGGTATGTTTGTTGCATTCCTGTTAAATTTGTATGGGTTTTTGTTTGTTGCATGCCTATTGTGTTTTATAGGTGGTGTGTTTGTTACTTACCTGTTGTAAATATATGGGTGGTTCTGACTTTGGCAGTAAATGTACTGTAAAATGCATCAGTTACATTAACTTAATAAAGTCTTTGGAGATAGTAAAATAAATAATGAAAAGTATGATTCAAGGTACAATATCACTCATTATTACCCAGAGTCTTGATAGTATCACTAAGAATTGAGCCATGTCACTTAGGTGATGTCATTTGGGATACGTTTTCTCAGAAATGTTATTATCACTCCTCTATAGTGTTATCATTGGCATGGGCTTTTCATTTAAAACAAAAGAGAAACAAACTTTTTGCAATGTTTAAATGCTTTGGGAATGAAAATAGGGCAGATTTGACTACCAGCAGATCAACACTTTTGTGAAGGAGTTTTTACAACTCTGAGCTTATAAATATAGTAATCTGAATATATAGATAATGAATTTTTTACTAGGCATTGTATTTAGTTGCATTCAAATGAATAAGTTGATATTCAGTGCTCTAGCAATGATCAAAGATCTGGGCTCAGGTTTTCCTGGCTTGTTGGCATGATAACATAAACAAGTAAGAATTGATTTTTATCAAACCCAGTTTGTGGATTTATCTGAATACCTTTAATGATATCACATTAGTAACCTTTTTTCTCCATAAAGTATTAAGTATGGATTAAACAACACTCTGCATGTGAGTATACCTTGGGACTGTCAGACACAAGTTCACTGATCTATAATATTACTTTCAAGGTCAAAGGCAATGACAGGGGACCTTGCCTGCACTTAAAGCATACATGTAAACCTGCCAGCAGGGAAAAGTTTCCTCACAAATTGAGGAGGTCTTTTGTCCCTCCTATCGCTGACTGAAATCTCCCACATACACAAAACTGTTATTTTATGGTATATTTACAGTAAAGACTTCCTGTGATCATGTGACTGAACTGGCTTATGGTCGGCAAGCATGACACTTTCATTTGCTTATTGGATTATACTACCGGTATGTGAGATCAGTAGTAATTCAGAAGAGATTAAAGATGTTAGTGGATTATGGTTGAATTACTAAAGAGCTCAGGCAGCAAAGAACAATTAGCATTACTTGAATTCTTTTGGCAGAGTCAGTTTGGCTTTGGTGTTCTAAGTATGTCAAGACAGATTGTACTATGTTTGATTAGAAGTAATTTGGAAAGGATTAAAGATTTTAAGGGATTAATGCTGGATTAGTCATTACTGAAGAGCTCAAGTGGCATAAAACAAGGCACTTTGACTTTGTTATTTTAAGTTGTCAAGATATCTTAGCATGCATTATCTCCCAATGCTAAAATGCCAAAGTCTAAACAACTGAAATATGACATGAAATTCAATAGTGGATGGAAACAAGGCTTCACTGGTTGGAAATAATTTTAAAGAGACATGACTATGCGTTGTGTCATTTCTGTTAAGTCAATTTTATGAAGAACTTCCCAAATTTGACCCAGATAGCACCAATCTTGAGCAGTTCTGGCAGTCAGTCATCAACCTGAATCTACCAACTGGCTGGAAAAACTTAAATTGCTTGTTGGACTCAGTGGAGTTGTAGTGGCATTGGCACATTCCAATGCTGACACTGAAAGGACATTTTCTATTTTGAGGAAAATTCAGGCTGACTCCAGAGGAAGCTTGGATCTAGCTTTGATACATCATCTCCCAAGTGCTATGTTCAGCAGTGATGAGGACTGCCACAAATATAATCCAAGCAGTGATCTACTAAGAAATGCCAAAAATGCATGTGCTATTTATAAGGACAGTATGAAAGGCAACAAATTACTGTGAAAGGACTGATGTGATGAGATGATGCGCATATGTTAAAATAGAAAGAAAGAAATTTGTTCTGTAGTTATCAATTTTGTCCATTTGCATGCTTAAAATCAGGCTAATGAAAATCCTCTGATTAAAAGTCAAAACTCAAAACCAAATTTTGCAGATCTTCTGATCTGTCCTAAGGTAACCTTCCTGTTCTGTCATGTGTATCTTAAAGCATCTTGTGAACATGTTAACTCCAACACATAAGGAAATATTTTTCTTACTGGATTAGGTATGTTGGAGTTTCTCAAGAATATCTTAGATTGGCAATAAAAAAAATGACAAAAGCTTCTGTACCTTTGAGGAAGTCTTGTTAATTTTTTTAAGTTCTCCTATAGTCCAGTCTTTAGCTATTTCAGTCTGAATTATTTCTGGATGTAAATTATTTTAGTGGTCTTTTACCATACAAAAATATTTAAGTTTTGTCTTTGCTTATGTTTCTCTGTTTGCTGGCATCTCATTTATCAGTCAAGGTTTTGTCTTCAAGGTCAAGGTCACAGATGAATTGTTCACTTTGTTGCCCTTTTCTGCACATTGACTCTAATTCGTATTGAGGAAAGAGCCATAAAAATTAGTTACTTTCCATGTCAGGATGGTAGCACTACAGTTCTGTCACCAATGTTGCAACCCTAGTTAAGTTCCATGTCTGCATGATAACTTTACAGCTCTGTCACAAAGGTTCAGCTCAGGTTACTTTCCATGTCTGCTGGGTAACTCTGCAGCTTTGTCACAGTGATTATAGCCCAAGTTTATAATTATTTACTTTTGTAACCTTGCTTTGTAGATGGGCAACAAAGTTCATTTGAATTTGCTTGTATCTCGCTGTTTTTTAAAGGATTTGTTTTTCCAAACCAGGTTTGTTCTGAATCACCTAATAATTAATTTCTAGGTTTTTAGAATGGAAGTTATTTAGAGGCCCCATGTCAGAATTTAGAAACAATTATAATATTGGAAAATGCCCCATGTCAGAATTCAGAATAGAACAGATCCAAAATATTTATCAACATACAATAGCATTGTACCAAACTGTTGATAGCACAGATGCAAAATATATATAATAACATTGTACCCAACTGCTAACAGCACAGACACAAAATATATATCCATGCATAATAACATTGTAAGCAACTGCTAACAGCACAGGCACAAAATATCTGTCTGTGTGAAATAATATTGTACCCAACTGCTAACAGTACAGACCCAAAATACATATCCATGTAACAGCTCTGGTGGCCTAGCAGTTAGAGTGTCTGCCTTGGATGCAGGAGGTCGCGGGTTTGATCCCTGACTGAGACATCATACCAAAGACTTATAAAAAAGGTCCTAATAGCTGCCTCGCTAGGCACTCAGCATTAAGAGGTTTGTGTTAGGACTGGTCGGCCTGGAGTCATGATAATGTGCATGATGCCCCAATGCAAGACATCACTGTAAACTGCCACAATACAGACATCGTAGCGATATAACTGAAATTTTTTTAAAGCTGCACTAAAAATCCATATCCATGTATAATAACATCTACCTAACTGCTATTGCACAGACCCAGAATATGTATCCATATCTAATAACCTGTCCAAAACAGTTAATAGCACAGACCCAGATCTACTATCACATAATGTGCCAGCAAACAGGGATCATGATTAGAACAAAAAGATTAGATCCTGATTTGATGGATCATTATGAGCTGGTGGGTTAGGGTCCTGACCTTGACCTTGAGATTAAATATGTTTTGCATATGTGGTAAGTTATTTGCTACTGTGAAATAGTCTGAACAAATAAGGTTGCAGTTCTAACATTTAATATTGCTTTCAGAATTTGATGCAGCGACAGAGGGAGCTTGAAACATTTTCTCCAACAGACTTAGAGTGATCTCTCTTGACACTCCTCATCAGGATGAAGACAATACATTGATCATCATCACAAGAAAGCTTTATCCCAAGGTGGAGATAAATCATATACCTTCTGTGCTAAAAACACTGGATTTTTGTGTTCAATACTAATTTTGTGCTAGAACTTGTATATGTCTTGAAAAAATGCAACATGTATTATGCTGTATTATTATTGGTATCAAAGATAATGGGTAATTTAACTTTTTATAATATATTTCATTTTAACACAATGTTAGTTTACACCTTTATTATTGAAGGTGTTTATATATGAATTTGTTAACATACATGCACATACTCATGGATTAACAAATGTTGACAGTTCCTAATTCAGTTAGGGGCTTAATTGACACCTTGGCTGGCATCTAGAAATTAATTTTTGCATGACAAATTCCAATCACCTGATTACTAATCACTGAATTGTTATCTGAATTTTTTCTGATACAAACAACAACATGTTATCTAGCAGTCTAGATCAAGTTACTATGATAATGATATATTTGTTATATATATAAAAATGTTCACATAATATATATGTAACTATCAAACAAATGAAACTGGTTAACAGCTTTTCAATATAAACTTCGTCATAAATCATAAACCAGATTACAGTTTGTTCAGCTGATATGCACAATATCACACTTTTATGAACGCATAAACAACAGTTCATTTAGACTAAGATCTATTAATAAGACAAATTCTTTAGCAGACCCTTATATGTGACTTACTGGCAATGTGCAGTTGTCAAATTTTGCATGACAAAAGATTTCACCTGCTGAGTGACTGGGAAAGTTTCTAACCTAGGCCAGGCTTATAGTGGTTGAGCTGTCTCTGACAAGACAAATTGAGAAGCTCTTCATGGGGACTTGGCATCAGAATGACAGCGTTATGTTTAACGCCTATTTATAGTGGGATTGGACAAAAACATTGTTGGAACTTGAAAATACAGATTTGTGCCAAAGACTATTAATTATGTAACTTTGCATCTTAATTGAGGCTGTAACATAGTACTGTGTGACTGTTCAGTTGTAACCAGGAAACCTTGAGTGAAAAGGACTTCCAGTCTCGTTTGAGAGTGTGCTGATACAAAATCAGAAAACTTCAGTATCATTTTCCTACTTCTTGGAAATTGTGCTAAAGTTCTGTCTCTTTCATGAGTAAAACTTGATAGGTGTATAATAAATGTATTTATTTATTGCCACAATGGGTACATATGTATGAATGATAAAGTATCTATGTTTATATAGCTGATATGTACAGAACATGCACAGTATATATTATACATGCTGTTATATTAGAATTTGAGGTCATTAAAAATGTAAAATGAAAATTAAAAATCTGAAACTTTTTGTATAAAAACAAGTTATTCCATGCAAATGATTTATGTACATTGAATATAAAAATACTTTTCTTTTGTTTCGCATAGAATGATAGAACAGTGGCAAAAAATGGAAATTATATACCATATGTACTTGATTACAAGTCAAGCCAAACTGCAAATAACATAGATCCTGATCTACCATTGCATGATGTCCTACAGATCAAGGTCTGTGTTATTTGTTTTACTGATTACTCCTAACTACTGCAGAGGCACTGATCTGTCAGCAGGTTAAGTGACGGAAGATCTGGGTCTGTACAGTTTGCAGTTGGACTAGAATTATAAGCGAGTACATATGGTACCACCTATTGCATGTTCATACATGAGGAGAAAGTTATATATAGTCACAAGAAAAGTAGTTTTGAAAGTCCTAATGCCAATTACCATTTTTGCCCTAAGCCTTTTGGAGACTGTTTTCAGATGCTGTGAAATGTTTTCTGAACATATTTTCATGTGCCCAAAGGTTTTGAACAGTCATAGTTGTATGTTTTATTCTTGGTGCTAATTTTTGAACACACTAAATACAACCAGTTACAATGACATCTGATGAAACAGCAAGGTAATTTGAGTTTAAACATTGTCTGGTCCTTAAAAAACAAAAACCATAACGGTTTGCACAGCCTACAAAAGACTGTCAAGATTTAAAGTGTTAAATCCCATTGTAATCTGTCAAGCTATTACACTGTATATCTATTTATATACATGATGTTAGCTGCATATCATTAGCATTTGAATTATTACAGTGCCAGGTACATGAAAACAAAAAACCAAATTAAAAGAGATGATAATTTTTTGGTTAACAAGGGGTAAAATTGCATGTTCATTAGCTTACAGTATATACCTGCATACAAGTCGAAACAAACTGCAAACAACATAAAGCCTGATGTGCAATCTTATTAGCAGATTAGAGTCAACGTTCTTTGTTCTACTGATTACTCTTAACAAACAGCACAGACCCAAATCTGCCAGCATATTTATGATGGCAGATCTGGGTTTGTGCTGTTTGCCATTGCACTTGACTTATAAATGAGTATATCTGTGCTGTTTCAGTTGCACTCATCTTGTTAGTGAATATATATATTAAGTACCCTGGTATGTACAGTATACAGTATGTAATGTGTATAGAATAGCCTGGTATGTACAGTATATGGTATGTAATGTGTACAGAATACCCTGGTATGTGCAGTATATGGTATGTAATGTGTACAGAATACCCATGTACTGTATGTACAGAATATATGCAGAAATATTTAAATTTAAGTCAGAGAAACTTGTATACTCATCATTACAACTTCATTAGGATGTTTTTGTTGAAGATTTATTGTTTTCATATCCATTGTACATGTATTTAATTTTGAAGTTGTGGAAAAAGTAATACACTCATCATTTACAACTTTATTTGGCCCTGTTTATTGAACATTTGTTGTTTTCCTATCAACTGTACATATTCCCACTCTATAATGGTATTTATATATCATATACTATATATACTTGCTTATAAGTCCAACTACACACTGCACAGATCCAGATCTTCCATCATATATGGCACCAGCAGATCTGAATGCTGTTTTGTTAGGAGTAATCAGTCGAACAAACAACACAGACCCTGATCTACTGACACATTATACAATGGCAAATCATGGTATATGTTGTTTGCAGTTGAACTTATTAGCAAGTCTATACAGTATTTGAAAATTATATTAAGTTATTTTGTATCTAAACCTTTTTCTCAAGTATTTTGACTAAACAAATGAAAGAATAATAGACTAAATTATTTTGTTTGTTTATTAAATAAAGGAACAAGACTTTATAATGAAAATACTTTTGTTTCAGAATGTTTATTTCTATTTAAATGAACAGAATTTACAATTTCAAGTGTAAAATTGTTGGCATGTTTTCTTCAATCTCATAATATTAGTCTTAAATTCTGCTCAGAATGTTCATGAATTCATTTTGTTTTGGTGGTATCAATTTTTGTGGTTTTGTCTGAAATTATATTTTTATTGGTACAAAAGTTCCTGCATTTGAGAAGGCCTATTGTTTTCACAGAAAAACCAATGTTAGACCATTATATTTCTTATTTTTTTTTAACTACAACATTCATGATAATTAGTAATGTGTGTAAAATAGTAAATTCATGGCACCTATGTAGGTAAATAAAAAAGAACTTAATTCAAAGTATGATATAGACAGTAGCACTCTTTATGTAATTAGACAAATTTTAATAAGGTAAATGCCCCTGTTATGAGTTACTCTAAGTCAAATGTGTGTGTGTGTGTGTGTGTGTGTGTGTGTGTGTGTGTGTGTGTGTGTGTGTGTGTGTGTGTGTGTGTGTTTCAGTGTGTTTCATATTTTGCAAGTTGAAGTAAATTATGAATTTCAGCAAATTTGCGTGTAGCATGAAAATACCTTTTTGTCACAAAAGTCATTAGCCCAGGGCCACAAAAGTCTTACAATTTAGATGAACAATGGTATTTGTAAACGGAAAGTGAAGCCTTCAACAAAATTTGGGATAAGCCTGCCATAAGGCAAAGTATAGTATGTTATGACATTGTCCATCTCTCCATCCATCCATATTCTGGTTCATTGCCACACAATAACTTTATTCTCCACCTTCTACCATTATCAGACTTTGTTAATAGCTTGCATTTTGGGGGTAATGAAGAAGTCTGTTCATTTTGGGAGGAAAATGCCAGGTGTTCTAGTCATGTGTGTGTGTTTGTGTGTGTTTCATGTTTATTAAGTTAAAGCAAATTATGAATTGCAGCAAATTTGCTTGAAAGTTGTACAAACACAGGTAGTGATTCAGAAATACATAGATCTAACTGAAGGAATAAAAATAGTTTCCACACAATGATATTAGTTCTACATGACAGACATGCACCAAACTTTAAGGATGGCTTGCACCTAGGGTAAGGAAGATTCCTATCAGTTGTGGGATTCAGAGGTCAAGGTCACTGTTCCTGTTAGAATAAAAATGATTTCTATACAATAATGTTGGCTCGGCATCTCAAACCTAGACTGAACTTTGTACATAGCTTACACTTGAAGAAAACCCTATTGAGTTGAATGAAAACCCTATTGAGTTGAATGAAAACCCTATTAAGTTGAATGAAAACCCTATTGAGTACCCTATTGAGTTGAATGAAAATCCTATTGAGTTGGATGAAAACCCTATTGAGTTGGGGGTCAAATGATGAAAAGATAAGGAGACTGTGACTGACAAAAATTTCTTTTGTACAATAACTTTATTTGTATATCACAGACCTGGAGTATGGTAGAAGCCTTTTGATTTTTGGGGTCAAAAGGCAAAATCACTGTTCCTGAAAAACAAATAATGGTTTCTGCACAAAATTTCAGTTACTGACCATTTACCGTCTCCAAAGTTTGTGGTTGGCTTACATTTTGGGTAAGAAAGAACCCTGTTGAGTTGAGGGTCAAAAGGACCAAGATAACGATCACTGACTGAAAGAAGAAAATGCTTTTTGGAAAATAACTTTAGTTCTGTACCATGTACCTTGACAAAAGTATGTGGAGGATTTGCATTTAAGATATGGATGAGACCAATTGATTTGGGTTGTACAGGCAAGGGTCATTGTGATTTAGAGAAAAATTGGATTTGCACAACAACTTTTGTTTAAAGTAAATTCATTGATCAAACTTTGTGGATGGCTTGCACTTATTATAATAAAGAAATGCATAGATTTGGGAGTCTAAAGATTAAAAAGCTAGAAATGGGGACAACAATATGTGGCCTGCTGTACCTGACCAGGAGCTGTGACCACTGGTAAGGAAGTAGTAGAAGAGAACCCCAACAGCCCTTTTCACTAGGAAAGAGAGATGCTAACCTTACTTGCCAAAAACTTTTGTGGCTAATTGTGTATGTCTTTGTTGTTGACAACTAAAATTAAAATGCCATTTAACCCTTTTCTTTTCTGTGTGATATTATGTTTGTATGTAAGTTATAGTAGTGTGTCTAAATTACTTCCAGCCATTTGTGTGATAGCATGTTCATGTGAAAGTCATATGTATTAACACTTCCTGCCATTTTTGTTGGATTTGGGGGGTGTTTGGATACTAAGATTGTGTGTTTGCATAGTAATCACAAGGTGTGTGCAGGATTGTCGAGGTGTGTATTTGAATAGTAATTAAACAGCAGCTGATGGATTTTAGGGCTTGTGTGTTTGGATGGTTTATGTCGTACGATGGTTTGAGGATAAAAATTTTAACATTACTATTCCTGTTTGATCCCGTAAACACTTTTGACCCCATAATATCATTCCCATGTTAAACCTTTGGACTGTTACAAGACAGGATTTCTTGTATGACCCCCAAGTGCCCCACCCCAACGCATGTTAACCTATAGGCACATATATAATTATTGTTTTACCCCTAAGTGCCAGATACAACTACTCTTATTGACTAGCTCGAGAGATGTGTTTCCAGCCCCAAAAGACTCTATTAGCAGTTTGAGGCATTTGGCCACCTCATCCAGGCTGCTGTAGCAGAGAGATCATGCATGCATTGTTAACTTTGTGTCTTCCAGTTGGCTCTTGAGCAGCAAGTGCTTATGTCAGTGGACTTGCACTGACTTTTATTTATTTTTTATTTATTTTTTTGTACGTTATTGTTTTGTTTTGTCTTTTTGTACATGCAGTCGCTGACAGGACTTGCCATATTTTGGCCTTGCATTTCTCCTGGGCGGTGGTTCAAATTAAAAAAAAATTAAAGAAACTCATCTTCTTCTGGACTTTTGGGCAGTACGCTCGATTCTGCACTTGACACTGTGATGTTTGTTCTTATTTCATTGCCTTTTTGTGGACTGTGTGCTAACTTCAAGTATTTTAATGAAGGCAAATCGCCTTTCAGGTAATGTGCTCATGTAGACGCGAACTTCTTTTCTATAAACTACTCAGAATTGGAGCTACTTGCTTGTTTCGAGATGCCTCTTGAAACACCCACTTTGGCTAAGTGTCTTCTGTGTACTTGGGGGGGGGGGTCTCCTTTTGTCTTTTCGCAGTTTACAGCAGGCCTTCCCAATTTTCTCAGCCTTGGAAGCTACAGAGTCCCTAACCACAATATGATGGTGTTCTCTCTCTTTAAACCAGTCGGGAGCATTGGCAAAACTAATAATGGGCACGACTTCGCAAGCCTCGTGGAAAGGGTTCATGAGGAGCCAAACCTTCAGGGGCCATTTTTTTACTCAAACTTGCGCCGTCTTTGTTCTTCTCAACTCTCCATGCTTGCTGCGCCTGTAAGGAATGACGTTCCCACTGCGCGTTAGCTGGAACGGGAACGACTTGCAGGTCGTAATCCTTAACGGTCCTGGACACAGAATGGGTTTTCAGTTGGGTACACGCTCACCAACCATCGAGGAATGCTTCCTTTAGTAACTCGGTTTTTTTTTTTTGTGATGTAATATCGCTTGCTCCATGTCTGAGCTAACCAAGGGACCTCTCTCAACACGAGAAGCCACACACATTGTACAGTTCCGGTCGTCTGCTTGCATACGTTCGATGTCTTTGTGGCAAACTTTGGCTGGCGCCTGCCGGATGCCTCCGTGCCTACGGCCGTTATACACTTCAGTGTTTTGGTGGTGAGTTTCCAACCCGATATTTTTGCAGTTATCCAAAACCAGTCAACGCCTTTAATCAGGGTCACAAAGGGAGGGAAGTAAATTCAGTATTACTGTTAGTCGATAGCTTTCAGACCAGGTCTTGCTGTACAAGCTAGATTCCGACCCATTTCCACAATTATGTCGCTTTTGCTTTTCAGAAGCTCAGAGTAGTCACAGCGACTGTTTTAGTCAATTGTTCTGAGAATACTCTTGTAGCCATATTTGAGTCAGCTCAGCTTGTCGATGAATGATATGTCAACTTGTCATTTACCAAGAGGACCACCTGAGGGCTCTAACGCTTTAGAGTATATGGCCCGTCATGTTTGCTGCTGCATAATTGCTCTAATCCTTGGTTGCAAAGAATACCATTTCTATGCTTAATCCAATGCGGTAAATGGCTTCTATGTCAAAGTCGCGGTCCACTTCAGTTTGCGCAAGAACAAGCTCTTGAGCTGTCTTACCTCTTTAGTTTGACATGGGACTATGTGCACTACCTTGGTAGTCTAGCAATTGATCAGGGTCCTGGCTGTGCGAGCGAGCGCTATCAATACGGTCGATGCTCCAACCCTCGTTTAGAGGCTCCGGGCAGGTGGAACATTTATAGCCCAGGGCAACTACCGTTTACCACCTTTTGACGGGTCTAGCTGACATTGATTTATTTCGTTCCAGCTTGATATTCCAACAAAGCACTGTCATCCTGCAGGCCGGCAATGTCATCTGCGACGTTTTGACTTTGAATGTTTTTCTCGATTTCCCGGTGGGAGAGGCGTATCGGGTCACAGTGGATGAATATGATGACCTTTAGCATATAGTATTGTGTAATTGCGTTGCATAGCAATTACTCCATGGCCAGGAGGCTCTTAGCATCGTAGATGTAGAGCTTTTTGCCGACAGTATGTGCCTGTATTGCGTGACCTGTGCAACATCACGGCCTACGATGGAGTTTGGGGGCGCTGATTCGTATCATGGTTTAGTTTACGCTGTCGTGACCCTTGATGATGAGATAGTGTGCTCAGCATTCAGTTTTGTCTTGTCTGCCACTGGAGCTTAGGTACCGCCAACCACATGGTCATGTACCTGCCATTCGTCTGTTTGATGTTCCTGCTGTCATATGTTCTGCGCCCAGACCTTTACGCGGTCAAGCTGTCATTGGTAAATGCTATATGAGAGAACCAATGCAAAGTCCATTTGCTTCTTCAAATCATCTCACATTATCTGTTGAACGCAGTTGTACGTGCAAAGGCCTGGTCATACCTGCATTTCGTCAACCCAACAATTCACGGAAGGTCTTCTTCAGCGTAGCCGCTAGATTCCCTAAGAAGGAGGTGACGTGAAAAAATCCGAGCAAGGGTTTCATCATAGTATTGGTCAACGTTAATGTCAAGTACCAGTTTAGCAGGTTCGTTTTCATCAGGATCACCGTTGTCAAGGTTAACGCGAGTGTCCTTGTGCTTCATGACAAAGTCAACCAGCCACTCAAGTTGGTAAATGGTGTAGAGCAGGGATACTCAAATGGCGGACCGTGGTCCACAGTCCGGACCGCCGGGCCTTTCCTTGTGGACCGCGCAAAAGAAATAAAAACTGAAATTTCCGCAACCAAAAACTGAAATTTTCCGTAACCAATAAAGACCCATCTCGCCTAAGTATTAAGGCCTGTACGTTGTGGTACCGGAAATCTGTCTATCAAGACCCATCTCGCCTAAGTATTAAGGCCTGTACGTTGTGGTACCGGAAATCTGTCTATCGACCATATGCACTTCCGACATATATATGTTCGTGAATTTATAGCGTGGCGTGGTTGGATTGAATTTTGAAAGCTTTTAAGTAACACTGCGGATAAGAACAATTTTATTATAGTTTTCATTTGAACTCTACAATGGCAAATCCAAACAAGCGACGAAAAATCGATTGCGAAAATCGTACTTTTCACGAATCATGGACAGAGGAATATTTGTTTATCTTGCCGGCACGGACCGATGCGCGACCCATTTGCTTGATTTGTCACAACACGGTTGCCGTGATAAAGAGTGGAAACATTAAAAGACATTACGAAAGTAAGCACGCGGATTTTGATTCTAAATACCCTCCACGATCGAGTCTTCGTTTGGATAAAATGAACGCACTCAAAGCAGGTCTTGAGAGCAGCATGGCGATGATGAAAAAGACCACAACAGTTCAGCAAAAAGCATCAGAGGCTTCGCTTCGTGTAATATGAACCTTGGGGAGACGAAAGAAGCCATTCGCTGATGCAGAAGTTGTGAAAGAGTGCATGATAGAGGCGGCTTCGACGCTGTTTGACAATAAAAAAATTATTGAAGCGATTGCAGGAATCCCTCTTTCTGACAACACCGCAAGCCGTCGCGTTGAAGACCTTGCAGAAAACGTGTATCAGCAGCTACTTCAAGATCTCAAAAGGGCACAAGTTTTTGCATTGGCATGTGATGAGTCTACAGATGGCACTGATATTTCACAATTATGTGTTTACGTTCGCTATTTCAATGGGAAGGATTTCTCTGAAGATCTGCTGACAATGCTTCCTTTAACTAAACAGTCCAGAGGTGAGGATGTTTTTCAATGTTTGAGCAAATTCTTGGAGGAAACTGGCCTACAGGTTTCTAAACTAGTGTCATTAACAACAGATGGAGCTCCTGCCATGACAGGAAAAAGCAAGGGATTGGCAGCACGTATGAAAGAGATTAAACCAAAACTGCTATCTTATCACTGTATCATTCATCAGTCAGTTTTATGTTCCAAGTTTAACGCTGAATTTGCAAATGTAATGAATACGGTGATGAAGATGATTAATTTCATACGATGTAATTCCGCACTCCAGCATCGCCTTTTTCGAGCGTTCCTTGAAGAGACTTCGTCTGATTATAATGATCTTCTTGTCCATAAAGATGTTCGTTGGCTGAGTAAGGGTAAAGCTATTGAAAGATTCTGGAACCTCCGTAATGAAGTCACTGAATTTCTTCAATCAACAACATCTAGCAAAGCGGCTGAGTTTATGTCATTCTTGAGTAATTCGAATCAGATGGCAATTGTTGCTTTCCTGGTTGATATCACTGGATATTTAAATGATTTAAATCTATGCTTGCAGGGAAGAGACAAGACAGTCATACATCTTGCCTCAAAATGTCGTGCTTTTGAAGCAAAATTGGGTTTATTTGCGGAAGACTTGGCCAATGATCAATTGCTGCATTTCCCAACAACAAAAAGTATAAATCCATCACGTCACCTGTTAGGAACTGCAACAACGTTTGTGCAGCAACTTCAACATGAATTTGAAGAGCGTTTTCAGGAATTCAAAGGTCTTGAGGGCATTTTCCAGTTTGTTACCAACCCATTTACAGTTCCTGCTTCTGGTGACTGGACAGCAACAGCTGAAGCTAAGTTTTCTGTCTCGCAGGCAGCCCTTCAGCTTGAAACTACAGACCTTCAGGCTGAAGACACCCTAAGACTGAAGTTTCAAGAAGTGGATATTACCGATTTCTGGTCCACGTTTATCAGTGACCAGACAACTTGTTATTGCTGTTCTGACGATGTTTGGATCAACATACACATGCGAATCAACCTTCTCCACAATGAACATAATTAAATCAAAGTACAGAAATTCTCTCACAGATGAGCACCTTCATATGGCGCTACGAATTGCACAGACTTCATACTCTCCGGATTACAAAAACATTCTGAAGCTGAAAAGCCGGTTTCATTGCTCTCACTAAGGTACCAATGAGTATGAGTTTGATGTTTCGTCTTCAAGCCATATTAAAATGATAAGAAGTTATGTTATCTTGTTTAAAAAAAATTAAATATATATCTTATTCATTTTCATTTCACGCTGTAGGTGTAAAACTTCAGTTAAAATTATATTTATATATTAAATTTACATTAAAGCACAGAATAACTCTTGAAACACGTTTTCGTAAGTGCTTACTTACACTTACGAAAACGTGACTGTATGTTGAAAAATGTCTTTAAAGTTTAAACAAATGGACCGTAACATTCGGACCCCGAACTTAACCCATTCAAAAATGATGGACCGCCACAAAAAGTATTTGAGTGGCCCTGGTGTAGAGGTATACCCTGTGAAATAAAATGGCGTCGTAGTCACTGACATCGCAGGAACTTAAGGTTGCATCATTTTATGCGGGATGTCGGTCCAGCAGCATGTATATCGTAATTGTGTTGTTGTTGTTGTGGGGCTTAACGCCATTTTTCAGCACACGATAGGCTATACATGGCGGCCAGTATTAATGGTGGAGGAAGAAACCAGGAAATCCCCGGAAAGAACCACCGACCCACGAGAAGCTACTGGCAAGCTTTCTCACATATCCACATTCGCCGAATCCTAGACTCGAACCCACGCAGACAGAGGTGAGATGGCAGTGATCCGTAACGGACAGCGCTTTAGACCACTCGGCCACTCGGGGCCCCTTCGTAATTGTGTCAAATCCTTGTCCAGCAAGCTCGTCACAAAGAGCATTCCGCAGAATGACTACTAGTAACTTTTACATGTATTGTTGGCCTAGCGGAGAGCGAGGCACTTCTGCGAATTGACCCAGTAACTAGAAGTGGACCATCCCTTGGTGGAAGAGTTTCAGCTCGCCAGGACTACTCGTTTACGAGAACCTCTATTTCAGTACTGCAGGATAATCGTCTATTTCCTTTGCTGTTCATATTTTTGGTGTGTCTGCATCAATCAGTGTTGCATCATGCTTGTTGTCCCATTCGTCTTCCTGTGTGATTTCTTTCCTGCTCTCAGTGAGGTAATCTCCAGGATCAACCATGCAATACTTGTACTTTTATCAAGGACTATCTCACATGGAGTCGGCGTATATTGTGTCGTTCACGGTACTCTTGTTCGCTTGCAGTCTAGCCGCAGAGACGTTTTCAATGCAGATAGAGCTACTTTAAATAAATATAATTCGGTAATTTATTTAATATGGTAAATTATTCTCTCCTCCCCTAACTATTTTGTTGTGTAGATATATTTTCAGAAGTTGAAAAATACAGCAAATTAGTGAGTTTAGAACTAAATACAAATAAAACTGTCTGATGGATATTACATGATTCAACAAAAAAACACTATCTCAGTTGAAAGAAACTGAAACCAAGTGACTGTAAATAATTCTTTGCACATACATATGCTTTGTAGCAGCGTGAACTTTGAAAGATGGTTACAACGTATCACTGAGCGAATCTTGTCGGGGTCAACGTGTCACGTGACAATTAACTTTGACCTATTGACTAGGCCCGCAATAAAACGCCAGCCTGCGATGGATATGATGCTCTTGTTTGGGGGCATGATTGATTTTTAGTTGTAGTCCGTTGGGTGTACGGTCGGACAGATAGAGACAATCCAGAGACAATTTTAGGCCATTTGAAATAAGTGTCATAAAATTAATTTTTCCAGAAATAGTTATTATTAAAGGCGGAATAGAGAGAATTATTCTGACTTCGATGGGCGTGTTAAATTGTGGGGGTTAGATAAAGTTAATCCTGATTGGCTACGCCAAACGAGGGTATGTGTATTTCCCAGACGATATTCAATGTTTTAAGTAGTTTCCCTCACGAAATTAGCCAGTCAGAGTTTTCGTAGGATCCCAAGAAGTTGACTCCGGGAAATAAGAAGTATTTCTCGTTATAAATTGTCCAAGAGACGGATGTCTGGAACTTGAGGGACATTGAACCTTAAAGGTACAAAAGAGATTCCGCTGCATAGGAAATGCGAGGTTTGTCTCAATCGCATGAAATATGTTCATTGATATAAGTTTGTAATTATTTCTTGCATTTATCCATTTTAAATTCATACATCAATTTTCCTTGAAATCGGAAGTTAATTGTTTGCATTCTTGACTGTTATATGACTCATGTATTCTAAGAATGTCATACAACATTTCCTTGATATGATATATAGGAATTTCTTGCTGAGACTGTGTTAATTTATCCTCGTAAATGATGTGAACGATATCGGCTAGGATTTGATTCTAATGTGTCTGGAAATCTTTTGTCGATGAATTGCTAGTTAGCAAGGCGTGAAGTCCATTAATTCATTTGTGTAATTAAGATGTAAGTTCTGTTAACCTAGAGTCGTTGGTATTTGGCCTTAGAACGCCTGCCCATCGACACATCGTCCAGTTAATGATTTATAGCCCACAGTAGGGTGTATTACTATTTACTACGATGTCTTGTTATGTCATGGTTCCATTTAATAATGCAGCTAACTGCTAGGGAAAAACATTATTCTTATGGTAATAGGGTTGTGTGTATCAGGTTAGGATGCGAACTGACCTATATTAGCCTTAGTTCTGTTAAATTACGATAAGACGATATCTGATGTAACAAGAGTTGGGATTACTGTTCGATCCCAGAACTATTTTAAAAAATGACAAATATAATGTTGCATTTTTATATATGATGGGGAAAATAGCTCCATGTCTGCACCATACAGTGGGGAAATAACAGATAACCAAGTTACCGTTCATGACTGGAAGAGGTTAGAGAGATAGAAGACGGAAAAGAATATGGCAACGCTGACCTGTCACCAACATTGAATTTGGAAGGACCGGAAGCAACCAGGTTATGCAGGCATACTGAGTAAATGAGTTCGATTCTATGACGAAAATTGCTTTATCGGCACAGCAGAACGGCTAATTAAATTTCTTATAAATTTGTTAATTTTATTTCTAAGAGAAAGTGTATTATTCAAATGTCATGTTCAATTTCATTTTGTTTATGCGATTGATTAAATTATTATATTTTACATACGGGAGCTCGTGTTGTTCTATTCTGTATCTCCGCTCAGATCTCTGTTATTCCGTCCATTAATTATTTACACGATCTGGGCAATAACACCGTGATCGATCATCTCCGAGATAGTGAAAACCAAACAGAGATTACGTAACAACTGAGGCAACCTAACATACTTCGAGTGTAATATTTGAAAGTATACGTACTTGCTAATGTTGGCATTAATTTATTTATAATTCTGATCAATCTTGATTTATAAATAATTCATAGGGCTTCCTAAGTATTGAATTGTATATTTTCGTGCCTTTATGAATTGCATTGCATTTCTTTAAATTATCTTAAAATCATCTGAAAATGGAGGAATAAAAGAATATAAATCGCTCTCTCTCTCTCTCTCTCTCTCTCTCTCTCTCACGCGCGCGCGCGCACACACACACACACACATATACATGCATACTGCATGCATACACATGACAATATACAGCCAACACAAGAACTGCCAATCAATTATATTTCACTTACTCTTTCTTGCTATCAGTTCAGGGGAGAAGGTGGTATCAAAGATTACCGTCTGTACAAGCTTAAAAGTCGAGGCTAACTGCTAACTACACATCGCCATATCTGCTTGTTTGTTGGAAGGTTGACTGACGTTTAAGCAAGTATATACGGTGCACATCCTGTCCTTTACAATTATCTGTTGGTATGATTCAGAGGCAGGGACTTAAATTTAACACTGGGGCACAAAGCCAATAAGAACATGTTTATCTTATAAAATCCATTACTTACTCAGACAAATATTACTCCACGCTCTGCACCAAGTACTCTCAATCTGTCGCTGTCTCTTGTTTTATTATTGTCCAATCCTAAAATGTACTTTAGTCAGCGTCAAAGGTTTTCTAGTCTATTTTCTTCTTTTGTTTTCTTTCTTACCACACTTTGGTATTTTTCTGGTGAATTTATGCACCAGTTAGAAAAGTTGTCAATGCCGTTGCAGATTTTCATTTCTTTGCGCTTCAAGATGTATTTTAATGCATCTGAACATGAATTAAGACAAACAAAAAAGGTTCTCAATGACATTTTTAGCACGTGCATTCAGCGAAGATATTTTTCTTCATTACCTTATTGGTAAACACTATCTTTTCTCAAAGAAATGCAATTATATATATATATATATATATATATATATATATATATATAGAGAGAGAGAGAGAGAGAGAGAGAGAGAGAGAG
>JAECUM010046761.1:0-13378 GCA_016617855.1 Megalonaias nervosa | reverse complement strand
AGGTCTGTGCTCTTCCAGGAGTCTACAATAGCATTCTTTTTAAATTCGAATGAATAATATTATCATACATGTTAAAGAATTTTTAATTCTTACGCTACGGTCTGTGTGTGTGTGTGTGTGTGTGTATGTGTGTTGGTCTTTGTGTCCATCGTAAGTAACCAATATTACTTTCGAGTTTGTAAATTTCTAGGTTTCGGAGGTCGAGACAATAAAATGTATTGCGACAGGATTACGCCGAACCTTCTAGTCATATGGAATTCCTAGGTAACTCTCATCCATGACCTTTTGAAGTTGCCTTACAAGCAATATAATACTCAGTGTCTAGCTCCAAAATAACACCACAATTGGCTGTTGTAATCAATGAGACGTTATGGTGTTCTTGGAAATTGTTTGGTCCCTCCTGAAAAGAGAAAGGTGAACTATCTTAAAATAAATGTGTTCGGTTGTGGATCTATCAAACTTAAGATTGCTAATTTCAATCTTATGACATACAATTTAATTAACAACACTTTAGTGCGATCGAAAGGAATTATCTGTATTTTGTGACTTGGATTAAAAATGTTTCAGTTCTAATAGTAGCTTAGTTCCCCATGGTAAATCTGGATCGAATGAATTACATTTCAATCTCTCTTTGTACACGTAGTCTGTGTTTTAACTAATGTTAAAAATGTTTAGTATAAACCATAATAGCAGGCATCCAGTAAGACTGCTGTTTTGGGTAAAGAACCAGTATCGGCCTGATACTATTAATATTTGATGTCTGTGTAGGTTCACAGCAATCGGATAGCAATACATGCATTTCGTGTCCCTTAGTCCAATTGATGCCTTGACGTCACACAGCTACACATTATCCATATGAAATTACCTGTTGATTTATTTGTGATAGGATTTTGAAAGGAAAAATAAAAGACATATTTGGTTAGTATGTCGAAAGGTAAGAGAAAATGCATGTTTGGCTGCTGTAATGTCTCATGCAATGTCACTTAAGAGGTTGTGTGAATTATGTCATCTCTTTGTGCGAATTATAAAGGCCTCCGATTAAAACAAATACCAGGGTATATATGTAAGAGATTTGAATATATTGCAATCTTGATCAAATATGATTGTTTTAAGTTTTCCGCTCGTTGTACCTGAGATTTCAATGAAAATGTACAGGCATGTTTTCCAAGGAGACCGATGTATATAAGAACTGAAAATAACAGAGGACTGAGGAACACAGCTACAAAATCCCGTAGTAAGATGCAAAACAACAAGAACTACAAAAGAGGATTACAAAAAAGCAATATTATAATGTTGACAAGGATTTTGTTTTTCTTGAATTATATAAATTCTGAACATTAAATTGTTTTACAGAAATACATGAATTCATAATTCTAAGAACTTCTTTGGACGAAATGCATGGGTTTTGTAGTATAAATCAATACCTAATCGCGTGAAATCAATGGGAAAGTCTTTACAAAATCAACCTATTGGGTAAATTAGAAAAATGCTTACGATAAAATTACAATTTTCCAAACACTATCATGCAAAATGAGAAAAAAAAATCGACACAGAAAAAGAAAATTCTCCATCACAGTGGACGAATACGATTATTTCGGGGTTTATTTTAATATGCCATTAGCAAATAGGAAGGATAAAATTCTACAAAGCAGGAGAAATATGGAAGACAAAATCACCAAAACCAAATGAACTTTATCACGCTTTGCAAAATACTAGCTTCGATGTATTTTGGAGCCTCTTATCAGCCTAATAGTGGATGTGGTACAAGTATGATACAGGAAATTAAACTAACACTATTAATAAGCACCTGCATCATTTCTCCTTTCATTATATATGTTCTTAGGAAGCTCAGTATCATGGGAAATATTTATAAGCTTGGTATAATAACTAACTGCCGTTTCATCAACCATACACTGTCCCTGAGTGCGACAATTATTGTTCGACATGTTGGAATTGCTTCAAACGTATATCATAAGTAGATTTATGTACTTACATGGTACATGGTATTCAAGTACATAGAGTAATTAGTGAAGACAGCATTATCTAGGTCATGAACGGGTTTTCTCGCATGTCCAAAAATGCCTCCGCCAATGGAGTTGCCATGACCACTGTAATAGAGAAACAGATGTTTCTGATATAGTTCTGATCATCGTTGTGAGGGTCATGCAAACGTGCACATTTGTAGATATGTATATGTCTTCCTATGTTTGCATGCATAAATGTGTGTATGCATGTATAACTGAATGCATGTTTGATTTACAGCTGAATGCGTATTTCATTTTCATAGGTTTGTCATTGAAAGCGTTAAAGGTATATGTATATCCCTGTAAGTATGCATACATGTATGTGTGTATGCATATATGGCTGAATGTCTGTTTTATGTCCATAAGTTTGTCATACAAAATATTACATTTAGTTTGACAGATTTTATAGACGTTTTCGTTTGACAAGGTAAACAAAGGTATATAACAATGATGACTTTATGAAATTTTGATGTACATCTTATTTTATGCTGTTTGAATACTAAACGGGTATAGTAATTAACTTAGTATTATATTTTTATCATCGTGAATTTATCGTAGTAAATAAATGTAATCACTGTAGTTCGTACATACGTTGTCTAAATTTTCGAGATCAAAGTACGGCATTGTTAACTGGGTCGATGTGAAATTTCCAAGTGACTACCCTAAAGTGGTGAAGGTTTGTGTTGTTTACTACAACATGTTCTCCCAAAGTATCTTAATGACCATTTAGATCTGCACTTCGACGATAATAATTGCAATTATACAGTCAAACAATGAAGGGTAATTATTTCTTTAGACGCCTCTCGTGAAGAGCAAATCAAAATTCTACAGAAAATGTACACACACAAGGGGGAAAGAATGATTGGGAGAACGGGGGTTCATTTTCTCCGAAAAGGTGTGAATGAGCTTGGCTGATTTACAACGCTTTATTCTACACTACGTGTATCATGATCTAATCAACGCAACTATATCCATCTTGGTATTATGTCAGTGCTTCACTTTTGCAATGGCTTGGAAATTCTATATGTTGGCATGCCCTCATTTCTCGCAAGAAAGTGTAATAGAGGATTACACTCGTTTGAAAAGTCACATAACACTTAATTAGTAATGATGACAGACCGGAGACGCAATAATTGATCCCACTCTATTATTTGCGCACTATGCAAGGAACATGATCTCGGCTGACTCCTTGTTTGGAGTTCAAAAAGAAATCCTGCATAGCAGAAGCAACTGTAAAGAGCCCAGTTAATGTGATCCGCTTGTAGGTAAGTATAAACGTTTAATTGGCGTCCATGTTCCAGTCCCTATAATTTGCTTCATTATCATCCCAAACCTCCAACTAATCATACTTAACCTAATATAAATACAGTCTCATTATATTATCTCACATTCTGATTAATTGGTTTCAACGTCACTTTCCCCAATACGAATTAGATAACTACGGCATCAGTTTCCCAACCCAGTCTTTAAAAATCAAATAAAGCACTTTGGAATGTCAAAGTAACTTCAAGACATCACAGATGAACTAAATTGTTTCAGTGATGTTTCTTTGTTTTCTTTGCACTACCAAACAGAACCATTTTGATTGAATTATTCGTTTTTGTTTCAAGTGTTTCCTACCAATAGCTTTAAGATGCTAACCTAGTTGTTGCACGTCTTTGGCTTTGTCAGTTGAACACCATTTTGCAGCACATGGTAGTTTATACATTCGACCTGTATATTTGGTAAAGGAAAACCCTTAAAAGAAGCGCCGACACACGGGAAACTACTGGCATGATTTCTGACACGCCCTCGTTGGTGAAGCCAATACTCGAACCTTCGCATACAGAGGCGAGATGTGAGTGATATGTAAATGTGAGCGCCTTAGATTACTCGATCAATCGGGTCCACATGTTTTCCAGTACGATTCAATGTCTGAAATCGAGAATCCTACCAAATGAAGGAGATTAGCAATAGTTGGGCAATAAAATTTTATATAATTCCAGTATATATAAAGTATATATCGGAGGAGTAGTTGCGTTGACGGTCAGTATAATCTCGACTGGTAAGAGCATCAGAAAATGGAGTAATGATGGCGGTAATGTTAGTTGCAGCAGTTGTAGAGAAAGTATCAAAAGTTGTGTCGTTATTTGATTTTTTACCATTACCATCGCCACTACTACCATCATCCTCATCAAAACTATTGACATTCTTGTTACTCTTTCTTTTAGCGTGAAAAATAGAATCTTACTAATATACTAATGTTACCAACATGTTTCGTCAGCACAGATGGACTCCTCCATTGTGCGCGGTTTACGACATTCGCAGGCAAATACTACTTGGATAACCACCACCAGCACCAACAGAGATTGCAGGGAAGTTACTGGTCTCTCCATGATAAAATGAACTAAAGAAAAGGAAAGATCTGATCATGACTTAAAAATATAGTGGCAAGTATAATGTGCTAAAGCAGTGAATCATGTGCAGATATATACTTATCTTTATATAAAAACGTGTAAGGTAGCTATATTCCTTCGTATTACCCCATAACTGCCAATAGAAGTAACAACACGAAAATTAAAAGAACACAAAATGGAAATATTGTATTTATTAAATCCCAAAAACTAAATGCGATGTGTAATGTTTCTTTTTATCATTTCGTCACAAAACGCAGGTGAGGTATGAGTAACAGTTTTTACAATTTTAGAATAAATCAGTTATACGATTTACCTCCCCCAACATAAAAATAAAGTAACTGTACATTATAAGATTTTAAATATTGAGTCTTATATTACTGGTAATTATACTAAGTCGTGACTTATAAAGATGGCTCTATTACTAGTAATTATACTATGTCATGACTTATAAAGGTGGCCCTATTACTAGTAATTATGCTATGTCATGACATACAAAAATGGCTATATTGCTAATAAATACGTTAACTATTTGAAAGAAATACATAGTGCATTATTTGAATAATAAATGCCGATTTAACGTTTGTCACAAGGAGAATATTTCAAAATTCTGTTTAAACGATTCACACAGCAGCGAACCGTCTCTTCATGTTGACTTTTGGCGAAGAAGCGATTCTGCTGGTTTATATAGTCCACACCGCATGAAAAAGAACTTTAGTCTAAAGGTGAAATAACAAAATGTTGTTGTGGGACTTTTATCTATTGTGGCATAATGTTTGTTTAAACAGCCACGTATCATTGATGTCAGTAATCTCGGAGAGATGGATAACAGGTTAATCCCGTTATTGTTTGAAGTATGAACAGTTGTTTCTAAGCCTAATTATGCAAGGTGGAGAAAACATGAGGCAGTCGTCTGTTACACAATCATATGAAAACTGTCAGTTATTAGTGAAATTAATGTTTTTGTAATAGTACACATGACATATTAAGATCAGTCACATTGTTGTTAAGAGTGACGATTTTAACGTTTTGGATGGATTTAAGGGGGCAAGATACAATAATATATGTGAAAGATAACATTTATAATAATGGACTCAAAAAAAGGAGATAATAATAATAATAATAATAATAATAATAATAATAATAATAATAATAAATATAATAATAATGATAATAATAATATTTGACACATTGTACTTGTCCAAGAACCAGGTTTGAAATATGAAATTGCATATATTTTCCACCTATTCGCAAATATCATCTTTAGCCTTTTCCCAGAGGTGGTTGCAGTTTATAGGTATTACTTTAGGTATATCAACATTTTTCAATAGTACAAAAAATGAATGTCTAATTGCCGACAAAAGCTCTAAATAAACGAAAGTGACTGTCATACATACATTTAAAATGCCATAAATATACCTTTAAAGCTAACATAGCGTAGATGTAAATATTTGAGAAAAGACGAATCTTAAAGAACGCAATCGAATAGAAATCAGACTTAAGCCTTAGAGCAAATTCATAGCTATATTTTTGCCTGGTCTTGCTTCTTTTAGCTGACGCCAGCTCTAATCAATGATTGGAATTAAATAAAGCTATTCAATAAATCTTTCTCGCTCAAATATCATTCTTTGTGGTTGTATCCTGTGAAGAATATGTTCATTTTGTAAAAGATTATCTAGATAATACGACGGTATATTTTAAAACTTGGTTACCTTTAAACGTATGTGGAAACATAAGGTCTAATATTGTTTGAGATGAAATATTGATGACATTTAGACATCGCGTGCGAGTACGGAGAAAAATGAAATGTATGTGTTACAATACTATAAATAAGATCTCAGTCTTTAACTTCTAACGATGTGAATGTTTTTTGTATGAAACTGCATGTTTCAAGTATAGGTCATTTGGAGCAATGCTCGTTCATCTGTTAAATTCTTGAATATAAGACGAATATAGCAACATCACTTTTTGAGAAGTTGCGGAGTTATCAAATGTTGTTACATTTAATTGACAAACGTATTAAAATGTTAATTAATTCCAATTGTGAATGACTGAGTATAGGCCACAAAACATTTGTATATGCAACAGTTTCAAGACTTTGACAAGCCAATGATGTTTTTACAACGCGCTCATAATGAAGGCCTTTTGTAGAATTGATTGTTGAAAATTGCTTGGTCAACATTATTTAATCACCCCTTTCAATAAATTTCCAGCTGGCCAAATAAAGACTAAACCTTTGTTTAAATTCCTTTTCCTTTCCTATAATATAAGAACAAATACATAGGTATTTTACTTCTATTTGTGGAATGATTACAATATAAAAACGTAATTACCAAATAATTCTCAACAAGCGTTTTAACTGAACACCTAGTAATAGCTAGGTATTGTCCAGAATGACTATGATTTTTAGCACATGTTTCGCAAAAGAAAATATTTTTTGAGCTATATTTGTAAACCATTAAAAGATATTGCATAATAAATATTTTATATTTTATCTGGCAACTGCATCGTTGAAAAATTTATCCGTCGACCTTGCTAAAGTAGGGACAAATGCTTAAATTGTGAAGGTCTCATTCCTTAGAGTGATTTTGTTTCCTGAATACTACAAGGTTTTAATGTGGCCTATACATACATACATACATACATACGCGTTTGTGTGTTTTCTTTGTCTAGTCTTGTCTCAGACAACTATATCACTGAACAATTTCTCAGTCAGGTTTGTTAAAATCGGAACAAAGCATAAATTTTCATCGCCTCATTTCTGAGCAAAAGCGATTTTATAGTTGGGATAAATGATGATTTTGGTTGATGTGTAGTCAATGTACTTATCCTCAAAAACTTGCAAGTGATCCTCGTAAGCCAACAGTTAACTAACTATATTCATTCACAACATAATCGATTGAATTTTCAGTGTTATTTGTATTCTTATGTTTCAGTTGTTAGACAAAATAAGAAAGGAGAGCCACTAGAAAGAACCACTAACGTATGCTTCATATGCAATACATATTTTAGTGTAGTGCGACAGATTAAATTTTATTGTCATTCTTGTCAGCAACATAGGTTCTTTGATGCTCCCGATGACTTTAGCCTTCTTGTAACAATAAATGGAGTCGCAACAGGACTCTACATTGAGATCAACGTACGTGAAATGAGTTACCTGTCTCTTTTTGGGAAGAGTCGTATGGCACGTAAAGTACATTTCATAATGACAACTAAAATTGTCAAGTTGTCGATTTTCAATAGATATGATTTGCACAAAAGTTTTTAAAAATCGCTACATCAGATTAAGTTTTGTTATTGTGTAACGCTGTATTAGCATCATTTCTCAAAGAGGAGAACTGCAGTTCCTTATTGTCTTCCAATAACTAGCGAATACAATTTGCTTGACAGAAATGAATCGCTAGTGTATACAGTAGGAAAATGTATTACAAAGCAGCGGTACAGGCTATCCCCAATGTACCTGAGTCATGGTCATCCCGCCAAGACCTCTGGGACCAAAATTGTTTTTGTGTTTGACAAGGGATGAAGGACCAAAATTGTGTAAGTGTTTGCCATGTGGTCTGGGACCAAACTTGTTTTGGTGTTGTAGTCAATTCACGTTTCATTATAATGGTTCTGTTATAATTGAAAAATGTTTCTACCTCTGGAGACAAAAAATTCCCGGATTAATAATGAAAGCATACAACAATACACCATCAAAGTTTAATTTTCCTCATGGTAGTGAAGCCCTTAACATTTCCTGTTTTCCGTATTTTGAGAACAGCTTAATAGGTTTTTTTCAGATATTAGAAGTTTTGGTTATTCCCTAGTTTAATTCGCATGACACCTGTACTGTCAAAAGCTCTTACACAATATTATCATTGTCTCGAATGTGACCTAGCACCTATGGTTGTATGTCTGAATTCAATGTCTAATGGAATATATGAATCATATTTGGATTGAGTTACCGTAATGGTTTAGGAGGAGAGTTATTTTAATTAAGCCGCGTTCTCTTTAAATGTCATGGCGACTCCTTTAAAATAGGACTGAGTTGGTGCAGAAAGTGCGAATTAAGATTATATTGAGATGGTTATTAAGACATTTACAACAGGGCTGAATCGTTTTTATTGACCTCAGTGACTAGGTTGAAGTATTTTGTTGTGGTCTTATTTGTTTCTTTTTACATTGTATCACCAACTCTTTTATAACGTAACATTTGACAGTTATTGTAAGATGTTGGAATAAAATTACCGAAAGATGCACAATACGTCGAGATGCAGATGGCTCCTCCAGTTGTATTCTTTGTGTCCCCTAGTTATTGGAGGTGGATTGCGAGGAAACAATCAGCAAAAACCAATTCTAAAGTTAATCAGATTTTGAAGCAGTATTCAATCAGTCAATAATCAATCATCAAACAATTGATCACCAGAGTCAAAAAGAAAATAAATATAGTCCTTAACAAAATAAATAAATCAATGACACTTATGATAATCAATAATAATTGTAATGTCGTGACTTATAATCTAATTTATATAATTCTGATTGATACATACATACTTATATACATACATACGTACGTTCGTATGTACATACATAAATTTGTAGAGAGATCGATAATCTGATAAATTCATCCCCAAAATTGTATTGACATCGACTGGCCTTTCGGAAGATATTCTCGCCAATTTTCTAAAATGTGAATTTCCATACAGACACTCTTGTTCTCACATGTCGGTGTATATTTTGGATGCTTAACGGTATTTCTAAGGACTCTTGAGTTACGGACGGCTAAAGGGTCCTTTTGGCAATAATGTACAGTATATTTCCGGATCAAATCCTATGTTTGTCAAGTTGTAAATGCACATGGAATAACAAACCCTAATTATTGTGCCATATCAAATTTAGTGGCTAAGGTCGACAACAAATTGGATTATGCCTTTTCTTGGTATGCAGTGCTGTTGCGCTCTGTCTCGAGAAATTGCAAGACCATAAATACCTGATCCGTCGGGTTAGTTCTTGAGTACGTTGACGATTGAGAACGTTAAAAAAGAGAATTGGTATTTGTTAGATTTTTTTAATATACATTTTGCAATGACAAATATATTGACAATTAAACCACAACTTAATCTGTTACTCAGATATATTATGCAAACAGTGTATTTAATATACTTGATGTAAAACCTAACAACTTTTTGTGGGCGAAACTGCAGACATTAAAGCGTACTGATACATGAATATTTCTCTTTTCATTGGTTTTACATGAATTCCAAATTAGGCTGTGAAAGTGGACCTTTAAAATGTATTTATGAGATGTAGAGTTTATATTTTATAAACGACAATTGTCATGAAACTCATATAATTATTACTAAAAAGCATATGAAACATTATTTTAAATGAATAATTTAATATAATGAAATATAGCACCAGTAAGATGAAACTTGTCTTCCTATCCGATATGAAACTGATATAAACGCTGACTGTTGAATCTCAAAACATTATCACGTCCTTATTAAATAAGACAATAATGATAAAAGCTAGTGAAACGTTTCTATTACTTAAATTTTGATATAGATTTATTTCAAATTCATTTTTAATTTTGACAAATAAACGCTACTAATATTTGGAATATCATCTGGATTTACTATTAGAAACATGTAAGCTGGTATGGGGAATAATATGAGATAGTGTACGCACTATGGTAATCAAGGGGAATTAGCATTATAATATGACCCTAAGGGAACCTTTAGGAGTTTATCATTAAGTATATCTCTATTGGGATCAAGGGGAATTTAACAATAAATATGATCATACATTAATTTAATATTAAATTTGGCTCTATGCACCATGGGTACTATGGAAGATGTAACATTAAAAGCGGCTGTAGATAAATAAATAACATAAATAAAATACATGGACCTTATATGGATTTAACATGGTGGAATTTCATGCGTCAACACCTATCTTCACTGTGGAAGACTTATCCTAACTTGCCAACACCTACACCAACAAACCTCAAAACTACAAACAGACGTATGACATACCAAATAACAAGCTCATTTAATGCTTCACATGTATTCCTCCTCTCCAGACGAAACAAGATAAATTACGAACAATCATACACAGTTTACAGCCAAATCATTTTTCCCATTTTCCAAATCCAGTATCTGACCACGTATTATTTGAACCAATACGTTTCCTCAATGATCCTTATTTTCATCTTCTGAATTACTAGGCTTTACAAATCTACTTCCCCGACGCTAGGGACAAGCTAAAATTCAGCTCGAGGCAAGAGTTCAAGCTTGCAAAGTACTTACCAGCATGGTAACAAATTTAGGAGAGAGGCTAAACTCTTATACTCAGAATTCACACAGTGTAACTGTGTTTGCGGGTTGTGCATATCTATTTGTATGTCTTTACTGTTAGCTTTGATAGCTAATCAAGAAGAATGCTGCAGGTTTGATTGTGTCCCTGCAGTTTATCTTCATGATCGTATTAAGTGTGCCTTAGTTTTAGCATTGGTTCCTCAACAAACCACGTTGCACCATCTTCCACATCTGACAACTGCCGTTACAGTATGACTCGCAGAGACAATCTTCCCTGATTTGTCAATAGCATTAGCTTCAATCAAAAATTCATCTTGACTCGAAGATTTGCTGCTCTCACTATCCTCAGAACTAGCCTTCCCTGCTTTTCGGTTGGTGTGATTCCTTTTTGGTGTGCATTTTGCCATAAGAACCGCTTTCTTCCGAGCTATCAACTCCACCAAGACCGGTTCGACTCCCTTCCGCACTTGAAAATCTGACTTCAGCTCTATCATAATCTTCATGGTGCCTAAATTTTGTAGTATCCCGTACTACAGTCCGGGTTATAGTTTTAGCTTGTCAATTACCATCTGCAAGCTGGATAACATACAAATTTTCTTGAAGGTTTTTGTGTACGACTTTCAGTGGGTTAGGATTTCAAGCATCCTGAATCTGATTCTTTCCGGGTTTCTGATTACGATGCAAAACCTGAGTTCCAATAGGAATACTTTTATCCCGTACTGTTCTATTATGTAGCTCCCTCCAATTTGGGGCTTTCTTTGACATTTTTAGGCGTGTAAGCTCGACTACGCTAGCAAGACGCCGTTGGTGTTCAATAATCCATTCATCTGGAGTCTGCAGAGTTCTTCTGATTTTCCAAGTAAATGGACAAGGGGAAACCGTGGCTCCCTTCCAAACATGAGAAAATATGGTGACAATCCTGTTGGCGAGCGAGGCATGCAGTAAAGATGTGGGCCATTTTCTTTTCTTTTGTGGTGGGCAAGGTCCTTAGAATGTCATGAAGAGTTCAATTAAAACGTTCTCATTGTTCATTTCCCATTCGGTGAAAGCTGTTTGTTTTTGACTTCTTGATCCTATGAAGAGTGAAAAGATCGTGAACAACATCACTTTCAAAATTTCGTCCCTGATCTCTATGCAACCGGCTGGGAATTCCATATTTTTGAAACCATTTCTTGACCAATAATTTTCCAACCGTTGACGCTCTCTGATCTCTGCAACAATATATTTGGCATACACAATTGTCAAAACCAAACCTTTTTGTCTTCATTCTGAAGCTTTGTCCAGGAGGATTAGACGATTGCAACTATTTATAGGGGCTTACTAGCAAGTAGATTACCGATGGAATTTTGTATTGGAGCTGTATGCAGTTTTTGTTAACATGCATCTTTCACACTGTCTTGTCCACTTCTTGACATCTTGCTACATAAGAGGCCAGTAACATCTCTTCTTAATCAATGTCACAGATCTCTCCTATCCTTGATGACCAAACCAGTTTTGTATGGACTAGACATGGACTCCAGAACTTGTGGTTTCCTAGAATCTGATGTAAGAAACACAGTATGCTCCAATATTTATGGACCTTTAATCCTGCAGCAAAGAACGGACCCTTCTTTACATAACTCATGCCATTTACGAATAATGTTTCTCCCTGGCTTGGTCGCCTTCTTCATCATCTTACACTAGGTTTATAACCACGTTTACACGTGTCCAACACTCGGGACAGAGTTTGATACATTAGCTATTTCACAAACATCTCAGGCCTAGAGTACTCCGGAAATGTTAATGTGACAGTTGATGTGTGTGTGTGTGTGTGTGTGTGTGTGTGTGTGTGTGTGTGTGTGTGTGTGTGGGTGGGTGTGTGTGTGACTGGCGTCTTTTGATATCCATAACATATTGCATAGTCCTTCTGCCACAGCGACACGGCGAAGGCAAGCCTCAGTGTTAACAATAATATCAACATTTGGAATGTTAACACCCACTTCAAATGACAATGTTGACTCCAGATTTTTAATAATTCCATCTTCTTTCACAAACTGATCAATGGTTCATTCCGTGCTCTCCTTGTCTGTCTTGGCATGAAACATCTGCATCCTCTCATTGCTGGGCACTGCTTCTTCCCCAACAAAACACTTTTCCATCAGACTTGTCATCAACCATATATGTATTTGGTAACACATATTTATTGACCGGATGTAAACAACAATCTTCTCTCAATTATCACATTTATAGAGCAGATCTCATGACTGTCGAAGCTCTGTCTCGTACTTTCCAGAACACTCTTTAAAATCGACGAAAATGTTCGGTCTGAAAAAATGAAAATATTTTAAATAGGTCACTAATGACCTGATAATATCTATGCAGATAAATATGTAATGATATATAACAGTTCAAAACAAACCTTGCAAATATGTTCTTTAAAATATGCTATACTGCACTGAAAGAACCAAACATAGAACGGGTTAATTATATTAAGTTAGCTTTGGTGCATCCTATATCCTAATTATATCTCAAAAATAATTTCTCACCATTATTACAAATTTATATCCATTTTTGACCAATTTTGTTGACCTTACTCATTAATTGGCAAGATTTTGCATCATACTATCATTCCCATGATAATAACATTCCATGCTAAACAACATTTTGTATAGTTAAGTATAGC
>JAECUM010046760.1:0-10672 GCA_016617855.1 Megalonaias nervosa | reverse complement strand
AAATTGATTGTTCATAATTCCAGAGTTCTAGTGTCCTAGGGGTCGCTAGAAGTCAGAGAAGTGTCTAAAAGAGGATTGTTATGGTGACTGCTGGAAAGGGGACTGACGTTGGACGCAAGACTCCCGTTGTTGTTCCCGTTAGAAGAATATTTCAGAGACGGATTGGGAAAAAGGTAACCGATGCAACTGCTGAGTAAAATGGTCCACAATTGTTTGCCTCCTTGTTGCAAACTCAAATTGGCAATGTCAGCACCGATGACACAATACACCACACAGATTTGGCAGAAAAAGGCGATTTGCGTTTTAGGCACACGTTCTCCACACCATACCCACAAGGGTTGCTTTTGTAAATCTTGCAGAGAAGAACTGGAGGAAGGAGTGGTCACTGCGGTAGCTGAGGCTGTGTTGAAGGGCATGATGGTCACTTCTTTGTATAGTCGATGATTTGCGAAGCGTCGATCTAAAAGTCAAAACTGGGAGGATATCCTTTCCAACGTACTTTGACTTCTTTCACACGTCGTTTTCCTACTTTTCGGGTACTTCGCTCGAGAATGCTTTCGATCTCGTACACGTCGTCTTCTTTTTTGGTCACACGTAACTCGGGCAAGTAAAACGTTCCTTTTCACAGTTCCCCGTTCATGTCTTCCAATTTATAGACGGGAGGATGACGGCCACTCACACGTTCAGTGACACGAAACAATTCGGTGGTCCAGTTGGGTAAGTAACCTTTGTCGAAAGTGCGTTTCGTTTTGCGATTGCGCACCCAATCTCCTGATGCCAACATTCCACCTTTCTTGGGGACAGTCACCGTTGGGGACGTACCAAACAGGTACTCGAAGACGGTTACTTCGTTGTCGGGAGTCACTTCTTGGGGGGCACGTCTGATGCTCCGATGGTAAGATTGGTTGTACGATGGACTAGGTGTGGCAAGACGTCGATGTATTTGAGAGTGTGTTGATGCGTAAAATATTTCCACATGCGTTCTTTCAAGGTGCGTTGAAAACGTTCCACGATGCTGGCTTTGGTTTCTGGATTCTCCATGGCGAAAAAATGAATGTCACGTTTCTTCAATTCTTTTTGAAAAGCTTGGTTCAGAAACTCGGTGCCTTTGTCGGTTTGCCATCGAAGAGGGTGACGTCCGCTTTGTTTGAACACCAGTTGGAAGTCTCGCACTAACTCACTGCTCGATGTGGAGGTCAATGGCACGACCCAGGCAAATTTGGAAAAGACGTCGATGACACAAAACAAATATTTGTAGCCACAATTGTAGGTAGCCAAATGAAAGACATCGGCTATATCGGCTTGACACACGGTTGCGACTTCTGGAAAAGTTTCGTCGAATGGGTTTGTATAAGGTGTACGTGGCTTGTTCTTTTAACCAGCGTTCCACTTGACGTAAACGGACACTTTTCAGTCTTGTTTTGGCAGTACGATACAACTTCTGAACTCCTCCGTAACCTGCAGGATGGGATGGATCGTAGTAAATGTTGGCTAACATTTTGTCCATTTTTTAATAAGTGATTCACTCTTCGCTGATGCTACTCTGAATGGGACGAGGGGTGGTTTAGAAACGGCTCTATATGTCCGATGTGCCATGGGAGTAGTAGTCGAAGGTAGTTTTAGTGGTAGTGGCGGTGGTGGTGGTGGTAATGGAATGACTTTGGTCTTCTTTTCTTTTTTCACTTCTGGTTTCCCTTCTTTCTTTTTGACTTCTGTCGAACGTGGAGTGGACATCATCTTTTTAACCCAAGCTTTAAGTTCTTCTTGTTGGGGTGTAGGGGAAGGGGTCAACAAGGACGATGCAATCTTACTAGGGATGGGAGCTGCTGACGGTGTTTGAAAGACTTCTCTTGCCTCTTCTTCCTCAGGCATCCGTGGAGCAGCATCTGTCTTGACCACTGGGGGTGATGGTGTTGGTAATGGAGTTTTCATCGGAGACTTGAAATCTTTCAGAGTGGATAGAGCTGTTTCGTCTAAAGCTTTCTGGTGAAAGAGTTGCAGTCGTTGCAACAGTTGATCGTACCGTTGCGATTTTTCCGTTCCTGACAAATCGCTGCGATCCATCAATGATTGCAATTCGTGTTGTAACTGGGACATCTCGGTCAAATGAGAATTCGGAGGTAAATGTGGAGTCCGTTGCTCTTGCCAACGGTGGTATTCCATCCATCGTCTGTAAGGTATTAAGGTTAATTTTTCGTCCTTCCATCGGTTCTCAATGGTCACGTCTGAGATCGTTTGATTTCAGAGGTCCCTTTGATCTTCTTGATTCTTCCCATTGTTCCCAATACTCCTTTCAGCAAGGGTCCTCCTGTTGTTCCCAGCAATGGTCCTAACAGGGTTAAAATTCCTCCGCGTTGCACCAACATCTTTTTCTTTTGACGAATGGGGATTTACTTTTGGACCATTTGGCGAAGAACGTCTCGATGTTTCGCTAAACATTCTTTTTGATGTTTAGACAAAGGTATCGTGCCTTTCAAGACATTCAGACAACATTCGCTCACGGTATCGATGACATCTTTGGAGGCAGTTTGAACGAGTTTTTCTCGCATGGGTGGAGGAGCTTTGGACAGGACGGACAAAATGCCCCAATGTTTGACTAAACGAGGAGGCAGTCCTTTACTTTTCTTTCCTTTGGGGGTAGAAGAAGAAGGACGTCTTTTGGGAGGTGATATCTTTTTGGTTGGTTCGTTGGTTCCAGCGCGCACACAAAATATACACTAACGTCGATGACTTGACACACGGCCTCTTATCCTTTTTTTTTGACTATCGCATCGTCATAAAGGTGACAATTTCTTTTCCAAAATCACTAAAGAATCCTCCTCTTTGGCGGCGTCTCATTTTCTTTGGACGAGTGTGTCTTTTTAGGGACAGACGTTGATGTTTGGCTAAGCGTTTTTTCGGATGACGTGACTGTCATTTTCTTTTTCCTTTTCCTTTTTGGACAGAAGAACGACGGTGGTGGCGGTGTGCACGTCTTTGAGGGGACATCTTTGGGCGTTCAGGAGCAAAAAAATACTGCTACCTATCGTTTACCTCGGGTCTTTTTTATACTGGAATGCGTCCCTAGTGATTGTCGGCTCGTCGTATCATTTTCATGGCAGGCATCACACGTCGTGGAGGGATTCGCAACGGACTCAATCGGTACAGTTCTTGCTTGGACAAATCCAGTAAACTCTTTCACACACCGGATCTCTCTTGGACTTCGATTTTGGAAGCAGGTACTTTGTGAGCAGCGGCCACAGCCGCTAAAGAGGAAGAGAGTAACACCGCTGGAGGAGAAGTTTTTGGAGACGGGGGTTTCCAATGTTTCATCAAATTAGGAAAGACACGTGTCAAATCTTGTTTCGCAGGCATCACCAGCAACGGAGAAGTAGAATAACCTGAGGCTACTGGAGACGCATTTACCGTTGTGGCTGGTCATGTTTGCGAATGTAAGGTTTCGTCCTGGCGGCAGTACCTCTCTTGCGGGTAGAAGCTGTTTCTGTGGGCTTTTCTTTTTCTGAGGCTGTGACATGGGCTTGACACTGCTACTCTTTTTCTTTTTCTTCTGCGTACGTCGGGGAGTGGCTTTTATCTTGGGTAGGACTTTGGGAGCATTGGGATCCCATTTTAAGAGGAAGCGAATCATGACACCTCCTAGAGAACCGCTACCTCCAGGTTTCAAAATGATTTGCTTTTTGGTTTCAGTGTCGATGCGAGGATCGGCCAGTTGCGTCAAGGCACCCTTGCTTCTCTCAAAAAAAACGTTTGGTTTCATGTGGAATGTGAATGATGCCTTGCAGTAACTGACGTGCTGTCACCGTAAACCATCGTAAGACTTCTTTTGAGACTAGCTTCTAAGACACGAGCACGTATTTATGGATTTTTTCGCGACTGATGCCGTACAAGGCACGAATCAATTTGACGGGAAGATGAGACGCAAATAATCGGGGGTGGTGGGTTTTAAATCCACGAGTAAATAAGCGTGTGGGGTTTGAGTGGCATCGTCGTACGCATGGGTTAACCAAGGCGTTCCTAGCTGTTTGGCTAAGACTTGCGCTTGCGATTTATCTCTAGGACTTTTAAACAACACCACGTAATGAGCATTGAGACTGATGGTGGATTGGGCTTTCCTTTGTTGAAACAAATTTTGGGTCATGTAAATGACACTGGCATTACGATGATGCCCTTTGCGCGTAAATCACAGTTTAATTTCTTCTTCGTCTTCTCCTAACATGTCGTCGAAGATGACCAGATGGGTTTGACTAGGGTCAGACACGATCCCGTCGTCTTCGCCAGGAATGCCTTCCACAAAGACGATGGAATCGCCTTGACTTTCTCGCAGAAGGCTGTACGCCGATTGCCACTCTTTGTAACACCACACGATTCGTTGAGGTGGACGATCGATCAAATGATGTTTATGTTCGATCAAACGTTTGACAAATTCGGTTTTGCCTGAACCGCTAGGTCCGGCAATGAGCATATTAAAGGGATGCGAAGATACAAGGCCTCCCAACTGGCACGATCTAAGTGTTCGTCGATGACTTTGAAAGTGGAGGAAGAGGGAGCAGAGACAGTAGAGGTAGCCATAGTAGTGTAAGGAATGTCACTTTTGACAGGAAGACAGACAAGACAAGAGTTTTTATACTTTTTTCAGGACACGTTTATTGCCATCTTTAAAAGTGAACAACACGAAAGACAAAAATACATAAAAGCCAAATAGTTAAGTACATGAATAAAGACACATCAAAACGATCAAAGTGGTATATAAACAAGTCTCTTTACAACATTTGTGGTGATCAAGATGTGGAATCGTAGGGACAGTGTGTAATGTTCCTAGAGTCTCTACACTCCTTGGCACAGTCACACAAGTGTCCTCCCGGAATGGTCTTTCGGGGATGTCGATGACGGTCCTGTCCTGTCCTGAAGGGAGTGGTTCTTCTTCTTCTTCTGGCACTGTAACTAACACAGGTTTAAAAGTTACTTTTTTCACTGAACGTGTTAATTTTTTGGATGACAAATCTTAGGCATAGTGTGCCACTTCTTTTGTCCAAGCCTCGAAACCCCAACTTTTCCAGTTACGTACATCTTTCCAGTGAGGGTGTAAGTCACAAGCTACACACACATTATCGTACACATCTTCAGTATCTAAAGTTGACCAATCATTCTTTCCTGTAGAGGTCGAGATGTATCAAGATCAAAGCGCAAAGCTTTTAACACAATGAGTCTCTCGTGTACATGTAAAGAGACCACTTTCATGCCTTTTTTGAATGGTATGTACTGTTCGTAAAGAGTCCGCAAGTAATCGGACGGTAAACGAAATCCCAGAAAGCAAGTCACTAATACACACACCACACGTCGACCCCAATTCAATGGACACAGTTCTCTTAAAATGCGATGGTAATCCTACACCGTTTGAATACTGTCATTGATTTCCTTCCACGGAATCTGTTGTATCACGATTGATAAAGGTCGTGGCATGATAGTCCGTTTTTATACCCTCTTTGGTGTAAGATAATAAGTGTACTTTTTGAACAGCATCAGTTTTATTTCAGTACCATACCAAAAATGTTTAGTCACTAACTCACACACCACACGTCGCACAGAAGTTTCCTCTTGAACTAAAAAGAACAGTTCTTGTAAAGATTTCTTGTAATCCACTAACTCGTCCTTTGGAATTCGGTGTATTAGAATCACCGTGTAAGCTGAACGAGAGTTATCCAAAACTTCATGAATTTCACGCGATTCATCAATGTCTGACCAAAGGAACGCTTTGAAATGTATGAGTCCTCTTATACCATTCAAGTACCAGTGATTCCAACATCGGTGACGTAACAGATGCAATTCTTCTTCGCGTTTCACTTGTATTTTCACCAACTCGCGGCAAATGCGTTCTCGCAACTCCACAGGGAAACCACGAATGTTCTCTTGTAAAGTATCCATGACCATATCATTCAAACACTTCTCCTAGAGAGAAAGTAACGGATGTAGTGAGTAATTTCTGGCCACTGCCATTCCAGGAAACGGTCAAGAATGTCGTTAAAATCGTCTATTGTAAATGGTCTAAAGCGGAATATTCGGAAGAACGCACATTTGATCCAGAGAAATCTGACTTCTTTGTTGACTTTTGTCATTTCCTCCTGTGAATTTCTCGACATAAAAGTTCCGTAGTCACCCATTGTGATTTTGCTCTGGCAAGTCCCAGCCAAATGTCCTTGTAGATCTTCTCTTGCAATTCGTTTGGTAATGTTTCAATATTATTTTTCAAATGGGGTTTAAATACTTGTCTAGGTGTTGTCCAACGTTTGACTCCTAGCCAAGCTAGTTTCTTAAACAACATGGTATGCCACTTCAATGACGAGGTCCCACTGAAGGTAGGTAGTGACAATCCGGAGACCATCGAGCATGTTCCAGGTAAGCGCAATCTTTCTTCTCCCACTCGTGAGGTGACACATCGCAACTGTAGCACTTGATTTTATCCCCTTCGCCCAAGTAGATAAATCCGGCTCTAGCTAATTCTTCGGGGGTAGGTCCTCCCAGATATTTTGGCCATTTTTCTCGGAACGTTTGGAATCGACTTTCAAAGTCGCAGTATTCGGGCAATCTCACAGAGAACGAATATTCGTCCTTCACAGGTTCATTTCCATGAGGGTACGGTGAAATATGCAGAACTTCGCTCAGTTTTGGATGACATCCGTAGGGTGATAGCCGAATGGTTTCATAATGATGACATCCACCATGAAAACCAGTAAAGTGAAAAGGTGAACGATGACGAGTGGCATCCCTTTCGCATCCGTCAGGTTTGACACGCACATCATCTCTTTCCATGGTGGGTACAGTCATAGCAAAATTTCCATGATGTGATACTGAATCGCTGAGGTCATCCCTGCCATGGCAAGGCACACCATCGTATTCGAGTTTCTCGTTCGACTTGAGCCTTACGCTTGATACTTGCTGTTTGAAAGGATTCATCTTTCTCGCTTGGTGTTGGTAGTGACAATGAACTATCGGTCTTAGACATTGTCCCTTTTTATATGCTGACCAATATCGACGTGACCGTAAGACAAAGTGAAGTGGTTGGGAAGCCGAACTCGCTTTTGGTACACGATTTGATAGACATTTTCCAAGGGCCGGCTGACGATTTGGTGTGTGGGTAAACGTACAATCTTGTGAGGTTCGTGGGTGGTCACTTTTAAGTCTCCATCCTGTCCAGACTGCAAGGCTTCTTTCAATACGCCAAAGTTCACCACTCGACTGGTGCGATAACTGAGAGTCAATCCCTTCAATTTATACTCGGTGTGCACTTCTACTTGTGGGTCTCAGTATTCGTAGCCGTAATTTTTGGGACTGCTACTTGCAAAACTTAGAATCTTGTCGTCGGTATATGCTCGTCCGTCCAGGCTCATAAACGGTCTCCTTCGATTTTAGAGTGCTGTTGACTCAGACGATCGATGTAGATGCAACTATCCGTGTCAAAATGTAACACACGATCTCCTAAGAGTTCTAAAGCTTCGTACAGTTTAAGCGAGCATGGGCTGTCACGTAGGCCGCAATGATGACATTTCCAAATTCGTCGGCTTCTACAAAGTCCAGTTCTTCTTCGTAATTGACTAAGATCAAGTCCACATGTTTCATGTATTTGGATTTGTCGTGAATCATCTGGAAGTAGTGGGAAGGTTCTGTCAGATACTCCGTCTTGGGTAAACACGATCATTGTGCCATTTTGCCCCACAAAGAATTTAACATCACTTTGGCAAACGAACGCCTTCCTTCGTTTTTCTCTATGTGATCTAAAGTGATGTCTTCCTGCTCCCAGTATTTCTCTTTGAATTTCTTTTGGCCATCGGGGGTGTGGCACCAGGAAGGATAGCCGCTGGCTTCTTGTTTCAGTTTTAAAAAGGCATTCACGTAGTCTGCGAAAATGCCTTTCTGAGTCTCGTCACCCTTGTGGTATTTTTCTGTCTTGGGAAAGTGGTAAATTTCATGCACTTCTAACAGTTGGTATCCCAGGTCCAGAGCTTTGAACAATTCCACGCTGACCCACGTTCCCGTCAAGGCGCATTCTTCCTGGGTGTGCTGACAAGGTCGGTCTTAGTTGCACGTTTCGGCACAAGTACGACACAAGAGGAACATCACTTTTCCTTGGCAATGGTGAGGTAAAACGGGATGGTACAACTTCGTGGGAGGCAAGACTTTGAACTTGATCAATCCTTCGTATTGTCGAATGTTGTCCACGTCGATGTGTTCCGTCAGCAATTGCGGGTGCCCTGCGAGAAAGTGACAATATCTGCACACGTCTGGATACAACGAACACACGTACAAATATTTGATTTCTTCTCCTTTCTCCTCGTCGGCTTGGTACAGCAAACAGGTAGTATTCGTCCGTCCTCTGTACAAACTGCCCCGCGGGTTCAGAGGGTACACCAGCTTGTAACTTTCCACGATGCACTTAAACTCGGGATCGGTTTTGACTCGGTGATCGTACTCGTGTTCCCACATTTCTACCACTTGGTATCCTTCCTCTTCTAATTTTAATCGCCGCTGACGAGGGACCTGGTACAAGACTAACATAGTCCGTTGTAAAAACTGATTTGTAGTCTCACGTTGAGGGTAACAGACGGGACATCCGTGAATTAAGCACCCGTTAAACTCGTACACGATCTGGGGGTTTTCTAACTCCCAGCCATCCACTGAATACCTTCCGATGGCCTACTCGCCTCCTCCGTCGCGAGCGTGTTGGATCCATTTGTCTTCCTTGTTGCACAAGTAATGTAACCAGCGTAGGACTTTCATCGAGTATTGACGTTTAACGAAGTTCGTCGTTTGAGGGCTTATGACAGCCAAGGTGTTTTCGGGCATGAATCGTTGGCGGTACGCTAAGGAAGACGCTTTGGCAATGGTGCAGGCTTCTTTCAAAGGATCGATCCCTCCGTGTTCCATGAACAGTTCTCGAAATTTTCCACAGCAACACCGTAAAATGTCCACATCGGAACGACAATACTTTAACATTTCTTCCTGAAAGTCGAAGCGGTCCGAGGCGTGAGTGTGGTACCATGCGTAGAAAGCTTCTCGTTGTTCGGTACGCATGTTGTCGGGGTCGTAGTAGTGATCCTCAGGCAAATGGGGTAGAACGGCGTGTTGTTTGGCTTCGGTATTGAAAAAGTGCGGAAATAGCCTTTCGCCATTTCTGTCATTCCAAACGTTTTAGGCATACGACTCAAAGGCATGGCTAAGTAACTCATCGAATCTTTAAACTGCACTTGTCCCACTTGCATGGAAATGATTTTGGCCCCGTTCAAAGTCACTTTAGGATCTTCGGTACTTTGTTCCGTATAGTGTCTCAAAAGAAACTGTCCATCGTATCCCGAGAAAAACGGAGACATCTCCGTGGCATAGCGATGACAATCTCCGTAACGTTCGATGTCTTCTGGGCTCCACGTCTCGTTGATAGGGTCTAAGAGCCATTGGGCGAAATCGGCCAGTGTGTTCGGTCCACGAAAGATTTTTTCACGTCCTCCAGGAATCTTGCTACAGTGAGGGCAATGAGTAAAGATAGGCTCTTGGATGCACTTCTCGCACGCTCGGTGAGCCACACAGAAATTAGGAATATGAATGCCAGTCTCTTCCATGCATTCGAAATCGAAAAAGACAAAATTGCCTTTCTTCTGGTCATCTTCCTCCTCTTCATGTTTGAAATGGTATTTTTTAATGTAGCACTCGTGTTCCAAGTCCACGATTTGGCAACAAATGTGCCATCGCTTCTTTCCTGAACATACGTGCAGCTTGGCACCGTTGGTACGTATGACTTGTTCACAAGTAGGGCACAATCTCAGGAGCTGACAAGCACATTTCTGCTGTGAACCTTGCGTCTTTAGATGTTGTTGGTAACAGGCAGGGCTGACAAACGTGCGCTGACAAGCTGGGCAATGCACTCGTTCTTGTCCTTCGTCAAGAATGGGCTTAGAGGCTAAACATCCTAAGCATTTCGATCCGCAATGCTTGTGTTGCTCTAGATTGGTATAGCCATAGTCACATTTCTCACAGTAATAACCGTATCCCATGAATGCCATGATACTGGTAATGGTATCGAAATGTTCATCATGATGATAGACGTGAATGTATTTTCCGTCTTTGAAATCTTTGCCTCGAAACAACAGAGGTCCGCGCACTTCTTGAGGGTGCACTTTCAAGGTGTAGCGTGGAGCCAAGACGTCTTGCAACTTTTGCATTTCAGAAATGCCACAGGGTGTGTCTTTGGATATTCCAGCTTGCCTTAACAGGAGATCTGCTTCTCTTCGTTGATTGACTCGGCTAGATTTTTGAATAGTTTGCCAGGCACTTTTCCATTCTGCCGTGTCGTTCTTGTCGGCATACGTTCGTCCCACCACGATGGCACGGGCTAAACACATCTTGTCTTCGGGGTTGTTAATTCGGACGAGGCCAGTGTCCAGTACCATGACGTCACCCCACCTGTTCCATTCCTACTGTCGCTATACAAAATTCCCATTGTCCGTAAACAATCCCTGGGTTTTGATTTTGTCCGTATAAATCTTGTCCGTAAACGATCCCAAGGGGATTTGTAATGTATTTTCCCATTGTCCATAAAGTATCCCCATATACTACTTTTCGTGTTCTCAGAGATTTCATCGTGCTTTATTGATAAAACGTCAGACTCCTGTGCTCTTTGTAAAAT